>JASANE010001278.1:0-16535 GCA_030248225.1 Trileptium ribeirensis
GGTTGTTCGACTGAGGTTCTGCGGTTGAGATTCTGCGGCTGAAATTCTGCGACTGAGGTTCTGCGACTGAGATCCTGCGGCTGAGATTCTGCCACTGAGGTTCTGCGACTAATTTTCTGCGACTAATTTTCTGCGACTAATTTTCTGCGACTGAGGTTCTGCAACTGAGGCTCTGCAACTAATTTTTTGCGGCTGAGGTTCTGAGACTGAGGTTCTGAGACTGAGGTTCTGTGGCTGAAGTTCTGCGGGACTATGCATTTTGCTAGGTGCTGTTATATTGATTGATCATAATTCAAAGCTGAAATATTGAATAAATTGATTACCTGTTTTGGTACCACCCATACGACTTTGTACGTAAGACCAAATCTACAATTTTTAATACTGTAAGATACTTGAGAACTTTACGTTGCGTTATTTTCAAACGTCAAACCTTTTGCTCAAATATTGTGCTCAAATTTAGACCAAATTTGACCAAATTTTACACTTAAACTTTGATCAAAATTTCAGCTCAAATTTTGATTAAATTTTGAAAGCATTTTATGCAGTTTTGGTGAATTTGGAACGTGTTAACGCTGCTCAGACTTTTCTACCGCATCACTTTAGCCAACCAGGAACTAAGACTAAAGTTCAAAGATTTTGAGCTCAAATTTTGAAGTACTGTCATTTGCAATATTTTTGTATTACATATTAATAGCCAAATTTTCATAAAATTTTGATTAAAATATGATAAAATTTTGCGCTCAAATTTTGAGCTCAACATTTGAGGAAAAAGTTTTACTTATAAACCCACATTTAGGCTTTTTCTATTGGGTTTATATTCCATTTTGTATCAAATTTAGTTTATGATTGTAGCAAATTCGATTTTTATCGGTGACATCTAGCCCAGAGCGGATATTAAATTTTGTGTTCACAGTAACTTAAAATTTCGCTAATACTTCTAGTGCCTTTTACTAAAATTCAGCGATCAGTTATCTTGCTTCATAGAAACCAATTCCTTAACAATGTAATGCTTGGGTGGTAGGAACATCGCTTAACTCCGAAGTTTGATCTTTAGCTAGGGCATAGAAAAAAATGAGTGTCGAATATTTTTCTTCCCCAGGTTTAACTTGTGTCAGGGTGCCAGCGAGATGACTACCTGGTACGCAGGAAGACGCTGTCATTTGTCATTCACGAACAAGAACAGCAATAACTGATCTTCACTCCTTGAAACCATTAACCATTTCATAATATTCTTATTGTTCCGACTATAATTACCTACAATTAAAATAAAGTGATGCATATGTTGAGAGTTACCATTTTTAAGGGCTCATGTCAGACATTAATTATCCATAAAGTTTTCACATAAGAAGAAACGGGTAGACAGCGTTAACAAATAGATGAAAACACATTGCCGTAACACGGACGTATACCGGGGACATATACCCAAACGGTAAATCCTTCGTAAATACAGGAGCCTACAGCAATCTTGTGTACTTTGACGGGTCTCGAACAGTACTTTATAGAGTGACTGCGAAGAGTAGCCCACCACTCCCAAGGGGTACTGTTAGTACGCGAAGTTCGTGGGACGACAGATCCTCTACTAATCTAAGCTTATTGTAAGATGCAAATCCTAATAGTCTAAACCTGAAGGGCTAGGCGTAATATGATCGTAAAAACAGGAGCCTACAGCTAAAATGGTGCACAATGAAGTCCCGCGCTACAGCGCGCCGTCTCATTGTTTCTAAAATTGTGTAATTTAACGGGTCTCGAACAGTACTTTATAGAGTGACTGCGAAGAGTATCCCACCACTCCCAATGGGTACTGTTAGTACGCGAAATTCGTGGGACGACAGATCCTCTACTAATCTAAGCTTATTGTAAGATGTAAATCCTAATATTCTAAACCTGAAGGCTAGGCGTAATATAAGAAAAACGGAACACCCCACACATAACATGTGCCCACATTGGCCGTTGAATAAACGTGACAATTTTATTAACATGTTCTTTTTCCTAACGACATAACATCCGTCCGCTATGGTAAATTAAAAAAAATATTTTTAAATCACTTTAAATCTTTAAATTCATATTAGCTAAAATCAAAATAGTTTCCTCAAAATTTAAGAGACGTTTCTTTGACTTTTGCACCATCCCAAAATATTCTTTTAAAATTCAAATAACTATTCTTTTGGATTTTGAAAGATAATTCTTAATAAGATAAAGGTTTAGAAGATAATTTTCTTGAAATTTCAAGTAATAGTTCTTTGAAATTCAAAAGAATATCTGGTCATGAAAAATCAAAGAAACTTCCCTTAAATTTCATGGAAATGTATTTTGAGTGCCGTATCTCAGAGACAACTTAGGTTTACTGTGTTCAAATTTAGGTTCAGTCTTAACGATAAACAAGTGCCATTTTTCGCACGCAATGCACAGCAACTTGTTGTGGACCTTCGTTGCGATGCTTTATTAGCCCGATCAGCTTTTGCCAAATGCTTCATTGTGCGTTTATCATTAACCGTGGTTTCGACCCAATCCGGCAACTTATCATTCGACCACTTATACCGCCCGTGTATTCCTGGTTGTATGGTAGAGAATAGTTGAACTATTAATGTTGATATTAAGAGAAAAGGATAAACGTAGTTCATAATCGCAATTGTGATACGAATCAATTTTCAATAATTATGAAAATGATTTTACTATCTAGCTGAGACTCCTAAAAATGATAACCCTGAAATATTATTAAGGGTAACTTTTCCTTTTTTTAATGATTAAAAGAATTAGAGCCCGTTAGATATATACAACTAAAGCGCATCGACTATCATAGCCAAACTACCTAAGCACAATGTGCTGACGTCTGCGTTAGTTCACTTGCTGAATGCAGCTAATACAAAAATCCGCATATGTATGGCCATCATGGAAGCAAATACTATAACCAGACACTGTTTCGCCGTAGAACGGATTATGCAGATTATGTTCAAATGAACGAATCCATTTGGCTCAAATTTTTAGCAATGTATTGGAACTTTAGCAGCGTCGAGCCGGGCCCAAAACAATAAAAAAGATCCGCCCTGCAGCACGTTTTCGTCATTTGCCGCAACATAGGCTTCATTAATCTGCTGAAAAACAGGCCAAACTTGGGCAGACCGAGCCCACAAAACATAAATTTCACTCTCCGTTATGTAAAATTTATTCCTGATTGTCACACTAAATTGATCAATGATTGATCATCAATCATTGATCAATTGATCATGACTACGAACCAGATTTTTTATCATAGTTAAGCACTCAACGCGAGTGTTCGAAACATATATTGAATACTTTTCCACAGTTTCACGTAGGTTCTAGCGTTTTATAGTTAAATAAATTGCGCCATAAGATATAAAATTTTGTGTTTCATTAATTATTGAGGCATTGCTGTAAAGATAGATCATGCCGTTTCATGGTTGCTATACCAATTTCATTAAACAAAAGCTTAGCTAAATAATGTACGGGTAGATATGTGCAAATTTTTGCAGTTGATTGCGTTTAACCAATAGTGCATAACGACAAAATCGATTATGTGTATTCTCATATTTACAAGAGTATATTGCCACTGAAAACTCCACTTTGCGGTTGTATTGATCTATAAAACGGCAGCAGTTAAAAATGACGTGATAAATATTTTGTTAGTAAAAGTGACATTGGACATTTTAAAAGCATAGATGATATAATATTTAGCCGATAGTTCCTTTTGCAAACGAATAATAAAGCAAAAACACCAAATTTTGTGTCAAAATGGCGTAGGCAATGTTGTTGGAACTACTTCAGACTGAACCGGAGGAACATGGTGTGAATTTTGATAGTCTCTGTACGGCAATCATTACTTTTGCGGGAGCTGCAATCTATATCACCAACAGTTTCACGTTACGGTCGGAACTGAGGAATAGATGGACAATCGCATTGTTTTAAGCAAAAAAATTTGTGTATATTTTAGTATTAAAGTTTATAGCTTTGCAATATTTGTTTGTATTCGGCTAAAGATTTTGCCCTGCTCCAGCAAATTCCGCGCCATGAAGTTGCTGTTGGCTTCACTCGTTTCGAAATAAGGTGGAAAAAATTATCTAGGTCCTGAATTAAATTAACATTTTACGGGCCAAAATTTGATTAAATGTTTAGCGCAATTACGTTTGTAATGAATGGTCCGATTTGATTTAAGGTGCAACTGTGAGTTATCGTGGCGAATAAACGAGGTCCGTTACGTTGTATCTAAATATTAATCATGGTTTATACTATAGTTATCTGTGAGGCTGAATCCACCGTTCCCTGCGAAGCATCTAGTGGGACATTTTGCATGGATTAAAAGTGTTGACGTTACTTATATATCGTTATTTATAGACACATAGTCTTATTCGGCGTTCACGTTATAACGTCCTCAAAATTTGGAACCTATGAACACCTTAAAGTGTCAGGCACACTATCGATAACAGGTTCTCTTAGACACCCCCATGTTTTTTATAAAACTTTTCAAGGGTAGCTAGCTAATGGTATTGTCACCTCTCGACAGTGCCAAGCACATCCGTGTCTTCCTACAGTTTCATTGACAGCATGGGGCATTAATTCATCAGCGTTCATATGGCCTAGATTCAAATATCGAGAATTAGTAAAAAAAACTACACAGCGTAATGAACATCATTTGCTGCAGAAGCTGTCCGTTATAGTTTTATTCGCCCTAAATGGGTAGCTAAGGATGTGTACGATACTGTGAAGAAAAAGGTAGTAGCTAGGGGTGTGTCGTACACACTTTAAAATTGATTTACAGTAGGGGCGTCACCCCGACTATTTATACAGTAGGGTAGGGACTACAGGGATGCGCTGCGTTATTTTCGCAGTCTTTTAATTTTTAATTATCATCTTGTACGGAATTCAAATTCTTCAACGAATTTTATATTTTTTTGACATTAAGATAGTACATTTGGTATAGATGAAAAACTACGCATCATAAACTAAAACGATGAGCTAATTTTTAGGAAATGTAGATGTACAAATATTGTTAAAATATCAGGAATTGTTCAAAAATCATTCAAAAATGTATGTTAAATGAAATATTGTAATCGTTTAGTAAGACTTAGTTAGTTACCTTTAAGCAATTTTGTGCATGTCGCTGTTTTGGCTAAATATACATTTACGTCAATAAACGCGGATGACTACTGACTTGGTCCATGATATTACCGAGAGGCCCGTTTCCACAACAGCACAGAAGGAGCCCTCCCTGTCAATGACAGAATGGCCGCTAAGTACCGATATGGCTCACCAGGACCTTAAGTCGTGGAGTATTCCACTTATTCCGCTCACGAGCCAGATGTATTTGGAACGGGTAGTCAACTCGTTTTAAAATTGGATATGTTACAGAGGCAGTGTGTCATAAGTTTCACCTCTTTTCGTTGGAGCGTATAACATACCCTGTTCTTGCGTATTACCATGTTATTGTCACAGCCGTCAGCCTTCAAACATGTTTCTTTTTTAATTTGGCGTGTGAATTAACACTTTATAGACGCGATTGTATATCTGACGGGTGTTGTGTATCACAACATAACGTTTTCCAGTCCGACTGCTGTAGCACGCGTTAACATGATGAAAGTGAGGTATGGCAAAACCCTCACAGTCAGTGGCGTAGATTTTGTTTAAAATCTGGGAGCGGGTTGATAAGTTTTCGGAAAAACTCAGAATGCTATTGGTCTTCAGCTTATCGGAACTGTAATATAAAAATGGATATTGTTCAAAAATTTGACCGGTAATTTAAATACTAAGCACCACGAATTCCCAACTACTGTAAAAATTGTTGGACTTCAATGATAATTGAAAAAAGAGAAACAAAGCTGGAAACAATAAGCAAAGCCAGAAACTGAATCTTCATGACTAGCTATGTAACCAATTTATTTATATTATACTACTAGTCGCCACAAGACTATATTGCAGAGATGAGTAAAAATTTGTCTGGTCCGTCGGTGTCACAAACTTCAGATTGGACATAGACAAAAGTAGTAAAACGCACAATTAGGTGACCATATCTTTGCGGCAAAATAACAAAGTGGGTTATGCTTCTATTCTATAAGGCTGTGGATTTGGTAGAAGTGGGTATTATTTAGAATTCAATGCACTAAAAATAATTACATAAATAACAAATTATGCTCTGTGTCGTACTGAACAAATCCATTTTCAATGTAAAAAGTAGTGATAATTGTTAATATCTTCAATTTGAGGTCTCGGCTTTATTCTGCGTTTTGGTTAAATTTCGATATCCCAGACTCCAATTTTCCTCGAATTTGGTGCAATAAAGGCCCAACGCTAGTTGGAAATGCTGACAGCTTAGTTGGGCAATGACTTTAAGTACTCCCAACAACCTTATGTTGTCGGCCTTGTACAATTTAAATAAGTTCACGTAGCTAACACAAAATACTTGATAAAATAGTATGCGATAGTCAAAATTCAGTAGGTTTCGCCGATGGCTCAAACTGTTGTTGTTGATGCGTCGTAGTGCCCTGCGTTGAAATCAGGTTTCCCAAATCTATTTTTACCACAAAACTAGTTTTAAGCTATGTTACGTGATGCAATCCGTTATATATTAATACTAACATTGTGTAAATCAGGAATGGTGGTCAGGAACTGATTTTACTGGATTTTCTTCTCGTATTAATGCGAGCAAGGATGACGTATGTTTCTGAGTATTACATCCAGCACCCACCGCAGTTGTTGGATCAAACACTACACATATTCTAAGACCACTAATTCAACGTTTTTGGGTAACAAATATAGACCTCTGGGCCTCCAAATGGTCTGACGGTTTTTGAAATGTATTGAAAATCATTCTCTACGTGAAACATTACTCATACAATCTATTTACGAACACCTGAGTAAAGAAAGACAAAACGGCTTTATATTAGGAATGAGAGTAACGTCTTTAAGAATACTTTAAAGAACATTTTTACAGAACGAGCATCTAACTATCATAAAAATCAACTATACAGGTAGTTCGATAGTGCAACGTAGCCAATACCTGGAGTAAAATCGAAGAAATGTTACAGATTTAATACCGTTGGTTTCTCAACTGATCAAAAATTTGTTTACAAAACGTATTTCAAAGCTTTCTCAAAAGAAATTTATGCGATTTGGTTGGTGGTGACTTTAACTATTCAGAATTAGTCATCATTTCTAATGTCGACAAACGTTTATGACGACAAGCTACTGCTCTCGTCAAAAATACATGTAGCCAACGTGTTCCTAGGGGTGTTTAGTCCCACCGTAGATTACACACAAACTAGGATAATTTTAAAAACAAATACTTCAAAAGCAATCTCCAATGCTGCTTTATTTGCTTATTCATAGGGACTTAATAGCTCAGGGCCGTAGCCTGATATACCAGAATGATGTTTGTTGGGTGGCCAACAGCTCGTAGCCGATATGAATCGATAGGCGAGATGTATGTACGGCATTTGTGATACACAGACAGTCATTTCTCGCATAATGCACGGGTGTGGTCATGCCAGTGAACGCTGTTTGAATTCACGGCAAGGATGCTTGCGCAACGGAAACGATCCAGTGAAAACACGGTAATCTAGGCCGACGACGCCATACTACGCGTCGCAGTCAATGAAAATAGGCCTTGGTCAATGGCCATATAAACCTTAGGGGCCGAAGTATCATGCGTGCCATGCCGTTCTCGATAAACTAAGCCTAAGCCTTAGTCTTAGCCTAAGCTAAGGTCCTTATATGATATATATACACTAAGCCTAAGTCCTACGGCTGCCGCTCCCCGAACCCCCCGCTCTAAGCTGCTCTTATTTCTAACGTTAGAACGTTCGGCCCCTAAAGTTGACATGGGCCAAAATTTGAATGCATATTTTTTGAATTTTTAGCTAGTTTGAACGTGTGAACGCTGCTCAACCTTTTCAAGAATATTTCTCTAGCCAATCATGAACGAGATGTATTACCTGAAAAAGCTTGAGCTAAAATTTTGAAATATCGCAATTTTCCTGTAAAAATATTCGTCCAATTTTTATCAAAATCTGATAAAACTTTAAACTCAAAATTTGAGAAGAAGTTTGAGCGTCTAAACACGCCTTAAGATGCAAAAACAGAAATAATCTCGTTGATTTAAACATAACCATAATGTTCGGCCCTACTCCCTTTCAGTCCAATATATGTGTGAGTGGTTATATACTTGAACAAGAGTAGCAAAATTGCAGCAAAATTACATTAGTTGCATAGAGAGCTAATTAATATTTTTAATTATTGAAATAATCTTCGTTCGATGTACCTGCCGCTGCCACCGTCTATGTTAAATATTAGCTGGATCGATAATGTAGGTAACATGCCCATTTTTGATTTCGGAAACTACAGGCATTCAATTTACTTTCTGTTGATGTTTCGTATTCTCCAACTCTAAAGTGTAATGTGAAGGGTACATAAAACGTTTTATTGAATTGTTTTCTTGATCCGAACTTAACTAAACAGTTGAGAACGGTGATTTAGTGGTCATGCAAACAAGCAGACAAAACTCCGATGAATTTCTACGCTGGCCATACTTATTGTATGAATGAATTAAATACAACGCATATAGACTGAAGGGGCACTCGTTACAATAGCTACCAAATTTTTATCGTTAATGCAACAGAAGCAAGCATTATACAGCAGTTACATATATCTATAACTGCTAATGTTGCTAACATTCTACGAGAAAACTATTGTCGCTGCTATTTATGTTAGAATATATTTTGGCTACAATAGCATTGAGCAAGCTATTGATGTTGCAACAACAATATAGTTGCTTTGTTAGGTGCACTAAAAGCAAACGTTATTGCAATATCAATATTTATGGGCAACGCTATTGTTGGAACCAAAATAGAAAAGCTTTACACTCTGCAATAACATAACCAAAAAAATCGTCTTTGTAATAGCTTACGGTGTGCTTTTTGTGCACGCAGATCTCTATGAACGATGCATAATTTGTAGATACCGTCATGGCATTTACATCAAATACATATTCTGTGAAGACAGTCTCTCAGAAATTTGCAGACACTGTAGGGCAGTTACACAACTTCTGGATACCGTCGCACCACTTATGTCAAATGTAGATACTGTCAAGACAATTGCACAAAAATTGCTCGTGGTGCCATGACAGTAACACCAAATTGTTGATATTAGCAAGACATAAAATTGTAGCTACTGCCACCGCAGTTACACTATTTGCAGCTTATGTCACTACATTAATTCTAAGTTGTAAACATCGTCGCTAACATGTCACTAGATTGCAGGTACTGGCACGACAGTTGCACAATTTTGTAGATAGTGCTCTGCCAGCAACTGCAATCAGCGAGGAACTGTCAAGTAACCTTCAGCTATTTTGTGCAATTGACATGACACCTTCCAAAGAGTGTGTAGTCGACGCACGCAAATTAATGTGAACGGTGCATTACTCCTAAAAACTAAGAAGCGAATCGAATCATGCAGACATGCAAGTAGTTGTTGTACGTATGCGATGCGTTAACTTCTTGTATTATTTTATTTTGTTACCTAATATTGATTACTTTGATTTCAATTCTTTCGCTGCCCTATTTTGCACTACCCTGTGTTAGTTTTTTATGTTTCCATTGTTTACATTAGTATTACTTTTATTACAATTCTCAGTACTATTGCTTTGATTAAGGACTACCATATACGCTGATGGGTCGCCTCTTGCCAAATTGGCTTTGTCCTGTCAGGGGGGGCTTAACCAAGGGGGCACGGGGGGCGTGCCCGCCGTACTACTATCCATGCACCCGTCAAGGATGGCTGAGAAGGTATATGGTTTTGCATGTGACATGAGATGGATTTTACATGTGCCCCCATTCCCCTAAGCAAACGTGGTATCCCTCGTGAAGAAGTTTGTGGTTATGCCCATCGCGCTGACGGGGCGGTCGGGGTACTGCGACCAACTTATAGGTTTCCCTTCAAATTAGTATAATATGTGATCGGCGAACTAAGCTGTTTATAAAGCTCGCTTTTGTGCATTTTGCGAGCATCCGTTGACCGCATATTCTGAGGAAACGAGGGAAGCACGTCACTAGGGGGTTATCTCTGCTAGCACCCTCTCCCCGGGTAGCCCTGACTTCACGATGTGATAAACCCGTACCGGCTACTGGCATGTTTGGGCAAAAGTCTTGAATTTATAATAATTAAGCTACGCACACATCCAGTCTATTTCAAATTCCGTTTGTTTAAATGTATCTTTCTTTATTCGTTGATCATTCGGTAATTTAGCAGCTAAGTTATGAGGCACTAGATTTAATTTTGGAGACATGGAGATTGGATGGGACATGGGTGAATGCATCCGTCAGAAAAATGAATTTTATTTTTTCAGTATAGTTATTTGTTGCGTTTACATTTTTATATAACCTTTCTCAATTTGTCTCCTTCCGTCAGTAAATCTTAGTGGGTCAGGAAGGGCTCCAATTTTTGCAAGTGCCTGTATTAGTATGAAAATGTATTTCGTTGTTCAGGTTCAGGGTGAACGGCGGGCTTATATGGTTAAAAATGCGCTATAAAAGTTTCGTCATAATTATATAGGTAACGTCAGCAAGGTTTTATATCAATACTTTTTTAGTTTTTTTTCCAATTTTGCCTTTTATTACTTTGCAAGCATGATTACTATCTCTCCGATAGAGATGCTTTCTCAACAGCGTGGGGCCTTAGTGTACGAAATAGTTTTAAAAATTGCCAATTATTGTGACTGCCATAACTCATTAACAGCCAGATAGATTTTGGAAAACTTTTTTTTAATTTAATGCAGCTTTGCCTATTATTGTGCCCTATAGCTGTGGGTCAAAATTCGATGTCCTTTTTTACTTTCTTTAGGTCAAAGAACTAATTTTTGAAACTGTAATGATGAAAATATATGAACAATGGAGCGAATTGGACACGCAAACTTATTACTGCATTATATCGCGCAACATATTTTATAAGAGCTTTTAAGAGCCGAGCCGAGCGAGCCTGATGTTTTGTCTTAAGAGCCGAGCCGAGCCGAGCCTGGGTTTGAAGAAGAATGAGCCGAGCCCGAGCGAGCCGGCAATGGTAGAGAGCCGAGCCGAGCCGAGCCTGATGCCGCTGCTGAAGGGCCGAGCCGAGCCGAGCCTGGAAATTGAGGCTCTTTCTCACCTCTAGCTGGTGGTCTCTGCAACAAATCGACCGATCTTAATTTCACGCTATCATGCGGTAAATATGATATAGTGGCGATAACAGAAACTTGGCTGAACAATACCGTTCCCAACTCGCTTTTAGACCATAGTTACACATACCGCATTTTTCGGAAAGACAGACAGAATTCGAGAGGCGGAGGCGTAGCTCTGTTTGAAAAAACCACAATAACTGTGAGCGAGGTTTCCAATAACACATCACAAATGGACCTTGAAGCTGTTAATGTAGACTTACTTATTCCGAGCAAACATCGAATCGTGTGCTGTTATCACCCACCAAACAACAATATTGACTACGTTTCTGGTATGATCAATTCATTCAGGTTATTTTATGATGTTTCATAGCCAGTACCAATTGTTTGTGATTTCGATCTACCTGACATTGACTGGCTAAATTACTCTTGATCATATAACTCTGTTAATAACTTATACATGAACGGTATTATGGAAATTGGCTTGGAACAACTGGTAACGTTTCCTACACGAGGTAACAACATACTTGACCTGGTTTTAACAACATCGTCTGTTAATGTTCTTATTGTTCAGCAGGGCGAAGGCTTTTTTGTGTTCCGACCACGATGCAGTTTTGTTTTCATTAATTGGTAATTTTTGTAGTGACTCCATAAAACTGCAGTCAAAATTTGATTTCAAAAATTTTAATTTTTATGATTTGAAATATTATTTGAACTGTGTTGAATGGGAAGGTGCACTACGAGCTACCCATATTGTGGAAGAAAAATGGAACTGGTTTTATAATATTCTGTACAATTCGTGTTTATTGTTTGTCCCCACAAAGAAATCAAACATCCCTGTGAAACAAAAATATCCTGATTATATTAAAAAACGCGATCAAAAATAAGGGTACTTTGGCGACTTTAGAAGAAGAACGGTGATTTTTCTACCTATAAATTGTGGAGTCACAAATGCTGTAAAGCTATTTTGAAATTTCAGAGAACAAAGAACAAAAAATATTAACCTCAGGCGATAAAAATAAACTTCTTAAATACGTTAATAACAGGTGTTTTAGAAAAGGAGGCATAAGTGCTTTGAAAAACCCTCAAGAGAGATGATCTTCGACGACGAGGCCCGCTCAAAAATTTTAGCAAACAATTTCTCAAGTGTTTTCACCATAGATGATAAGCATTTGCCTTCTAATAATAATTCAACAAACGTTCAATTGAGCTGCATTTCGTTCACTCCCGCCATAGTATATAAATACATGGGCAAATTGAAAAAGAAGCACAGTCACGCACCCGATAGATTTACTCAGTATTTTTTAAGGAGTTGCGAGATAATCTGTGTTTCCCGTTGTCCCACATTTTTGAGCAATAGTTTATCAATGGTATTCTACCAATTATTTGGCTATATTCTGATACTATTGCTATAAATAAAAAAATCTGCGTCATATCCATCAAACTACAGACCAATTTCTCTAATTTATAACTGGAGTAAGCTGATGGAATCCATAATTAATGCCAAGATTAGGGATTATTTAACGTCAAATAAACTATTATCAGAAAACCAACACGGATTTTTAGCGAAACGATCTACTTGCAGGCAGTTGCTAGAATGCATAAATGACTGGTGTATATCGCTTGATAAGGGAAATTCAGTGCACGCAATATACATAGACTTTGCTAAAGCTTTTGACAGTGTCTCACACGTAAAAATGATAAGCAAGTTTTCTAATTTCGGTATATCCAGTCATCTAAAAATTGGATTGTTTCTATTTCTGACGAATCGCAAGTCGCGTGTAAAAGTAAACAATATTTTTGCACCTTATTTCTCGGTTACATCTGGTGTTCTACAAGGAAGTGACCTCGGACAAGCCTTATTCTGCTCTGTTTTGTAAAATATATGCGGTGTCGGAGCTGATTTCTTTTTACAGCGGTGTGACTTCGTGCTTATGCGACGCTGCGGCCCCCAGAAACTACTATAAAACACAGAAAATACAATTTAGGCCACCAATTAATATTATACTATCAGCTGGGGAGCGCGAGTTCGTGGTTTAGCGTACTAGAAAAGTGGCGGTAAGTAGTTTCCTAACTTTACGATTAGGGCGTTATGTGGATAACGCCCGTACGTGATTATGTATTACGCTCTCTATCAAAACACCAACGATACACAAGTAGTTACAAATGTTTATTCATTAGTACAACGAAGTGCCAATTTACAGGAAGATATCTGTGTTCCAATCGATACTGTTTATTCGCTACCAGTTTACAATTATTCCACTGTGGAATTGATTGTCCCAGTATAAAACGATGCTATGCCAGGAACAGTTAATCTGTTCTCACTTGTGGCAAGTCGCAACTTTCACATATGACTCTCCAGTAACATATTTCACCCTGACGATTACGTACATCAAACCCACACTGATTTTCTAATATGCTTCACTTTTATATTACGCACGGGCTCCTATTTGCCTTTAACCAAAAGTTACATCATTTAAGAAATTTAAACGACCGTAACATATTTGGAAAACATTTGTCATTTGTAATCAGCACACCGTTGGATTAACACCACTTTTGTTATTATTCACTCGTTTTAAGACAAATCTAGCCCGAGCAATACTCGCATAAAGCCGTTAACACATAAATATGGATTTCCTCGTAACCAACGTATCACAAAAAATCAACTATAAGGTTGTCATTAGGCTCCGCCAAGTAGCGCTTCGTAGCCGTACAGCTAGACAAAAACATATAAACCTATCCAAGTTCGACAATTAAAGGCAGAGAGCATCGAATGCTCTAGCTATCTCATCTCCACACTAATTCGCAACTCTTTTTAATTGTAAAAATAAAATAATATCGAAATCCGAAAACAGAACCACATCGATATTATTCGAACAATAGCTCAACGCAACGATTACCAAAAACCTTTTGTACACGTCAGCCGACAACAATAACACGTACTCAAAACCTAGCTAGGTCGTTCCTCGTCTAAAATTAAACACGTAATTAATCACATAATCATCATAATTATAATAATTCAATTCGTAACAAGTCAAGTATTGACGACTGTACACAACGTCCTATCGGCGAAAACAAACGGTACCCCGTACCGTACGAGTACTGTCACCTTAATAATAAAGTATAATTTAGAAGGACATTTAGTGTAAAGTGTGAAATGAAGAATTTTGGAGAATTGTGGTGGAGAGAGGGTGGAGTTTAAGAAAAGTAGAGAAAGATGGTTGATAAAATTATAATATATTGAAGGGGTAGGTAGGGGAATTGGAATTGGGAATTTGAGGGATGGGAATTAAGTTGTGAGAAAACCGGAGATGTTTGAAAAATATGAAAAATGGGGAAACATGGAGATTTTTAAGAAAAGGAAATCTTTTTGGAAATAAGAAAAGGTGAAAGGAGGGGTTAAATATGTGGATAGGTATAGTGTGGGAAAAAGATATGAAAATTTGAGGGGGATTGGTTAAGTTTTAGTGGAGTGAGGGTATTCTGAATTTTGATTGAAAAAGTAGGAAATTGAGAAAAAGTGGAATTTGGTTAAATTTTGGTTATAGTGGAAAAAGGTGGGTGACTATGAAATATGTTTCAGAAAATAGGGTGTTTAAAAAGAAAAAGGGTATTTTGGATAATTTTATGTAAGAAATTTAGGGTTTGGGGTATATATGAGTATGGGTGAATTTTGGAAAATATATACGTTTTAATATATTTTATATTTATATAATAAATACATAGCTAGTGAACGGTTTTGATAACGAATTATATTGACAACACGTCGCACTTACCGCGTTCACAAATCATGCCAAGACGACAGGGAACACCAAGGCGAAAGTGGAGGCCGGTCCCAGGGTTTTAGAAGAAATTGGAAAATTTATAAGTGTGAAAAAGGTGCCAGCCCCGACATGCGGATAATGTAAAATTATACGTACATTGTACTCTGACGGATAATGAAAGTGCAAAAATGTATTTTCTAGACGCACTTACTCGTATCGAAAGCTGGTCTAAAAACGACAGCTTCCCATACCTGCGCGAAAATGCAAACTTCTTTCTATTGGAAATAGTAACCGAATCAGTCAATATTTTATTGACGGGTACCCTATACCATATGCATTCAAATGCAATGATTTAGGTGATTTATTAACAAAACTTTAAAAAGCACCTCTCATTACAGGGAGATTTCAGTTAAAGCATACCGCATCATAAATATATTATTCCGCTGCTTCACGACAATAGACTTCTCTGTTATGAATCACGTATACATTTCGTACGTAAGACCAGTATTAAAATACGCGTGTCCGGTTTGGTCGCCGTGCTCTCTTGGAGATATTGATATGACCGAACGAGTACATCGGTATTTTCCGCGACGACTTTTCGCTAGGCTTAGGTGACATCATAGAGATTATACTGAAAGGATTAAGAAACTTAGTCTTGAACCACTACAACTAAGGAGATTACAGTTTGACCTAATAATGGTATATAAAATACTTCATAATGAAATCGACACTTGTCGTGATATATTTCATGTTTCCGCTGTAACGACCACTAGAGGCCAAGCCAAAAAGCTGGCTAAAATGAAACTTAGGACTAATACATTAAAACACTCACTTGCCATAATGGTTTTTAATGCGTGGAACTCGCTCCCAGAATCTGTAGGCAACAACAATCTGGTGAACGCTCCAAGCGCTAAACAATTCAAAGACTTACTTAAACATGTTAACCTATCTTGTTTTTTACATTATGACAGACACATATAGCCAGTTGTGAGAGGGCAACCCTAACTGATTAGTCTTTGTTGGTTGAAACAATGCTGTTTATTTGTTCGTAACAAGAATAACAATATTTAGTTTCAATTTTGGCATGTATTTATAAAATATATCAGTGATCAACCAATAAAATTTTGTTTGTTTGTTTAACGTTATAATGTCCCCAACGTTTGGAACCTATGAAACCCCACCGTGCCAGGCAGTCTGTCTATAAAAATTTGTCTTAGACACATTCATGCTTTATACTATTTTTGCATGGTTAGCTAGCTAACGGTATTCCCACTTTTTGATGGTCCCAATCACATTGTGTCTTCTTTGTAGCTATTTGACCATGTGCTACGTAATCTCTTCAGCTTGCATATGGTATAGATACATATATGGACATTAAAAAAACTACACAGCACAACTGACTAATACACCGCATTAGCTGCAAACGGTGTCTATTACCGTAAATTTCGCGAAATTGATAGATAAGTATGTGTGGGACACCGCAAATAAAAATGTAGTAGGTAAGATATGTTGCACACCCTCGGAAATTGATATATGGTATGAGTGCGAACCAGACTGTCTGTATGGTAGGGTTGCGCATACAGGGGGACAGAAGTGCCAAACATGAACACCGCATT
>JASANE010001280.1:0-11531 GCA_030248225.1 Trileptium ribeirensis
GCCCACGTCTCACACAAAGGAACAACCTCAGGATATCGTTGTGCATGCAGCGTTAATTGTAACAGATGTACTTTATTCATAATACTACGACAATTGCAAAGAAACGCTCTTAGTAGATGTAACGGCTTATCAGAGTACGTATTACCAGTATATTCACTGTTTGTATTTCCACACAGTTTTTCGGCGGCTCCAGCAAAATGTTTCCACATTATTTCAGTTTTATAGTAACACTTTGGCAAAGTTAAATCTACTTTATTTGTACATTTTTCGCTAACTATTTGTCGTGGCAGCATTACATTTACCGTTTTTGAAATATGCGAAGGCATCATGCATTTAGCATTCGTGGATAAGATATTATTCAAATACATTAAATTATCGTTAAAACAATTAAATGAAAAATGGTTACCATCATTGTCCTTGCTGATGAGTCCACCATTTATGCTTCCCCGTCCCCCGATCGTGGTTGGCCACCAATTTCTACACTAGTAGATCCCACAGGAAAACTTGCATCGGCGTCGTTGAACGTATTTCCAACCGGGGCTTACCCCGTTTTACCTGTACATGCTCTCCCTTATGTATCCGCTCCTTTAACTTAGATAAGAGTGCATTATTATCTTTCTGCTGCATGGGTGTAAGATCAGGTTTGATATAGCAATGTTTAAAATTGGTACTTGTCAAATTTTTGCTTAACCCAAGAATCATATTGCGTGTAGATATATCAGGCAAAACCACTTTCAATGGTTTAACTTTACCGGGTTTTGGAGTTTTCCCAACCCGAAACATTGTCACCGGAGTAACATTAGATACTTTGATAGCTTTAAACAAATCATCAACAAGATTACGATCACCTGTGACTGCATCGTTCAAATTGTTGTCAGGAAGCCAATTTATATTCGGCTCAATCGCTCATCGCCGCCCGCCATTTTCCGGTCACTGAGGCTCCGTTTATCTAGCACGTTTACCCTTGCATCAATCGATTCCACCTTGCCGGAAAGATTTGTTAACAAGTAAATTCCCACCGACATCCCGGCAAAATTCGCAGAACCAGAACACTGACCTTTTCGTTTTAGCTAAATTCTTGTAGATTGCTTGGGTAAGATCAGTGCATTTAAGATGATACAACTTCTTACAGCAGTTGCATGAGACGGAAGGATCCCCGAACTCAGTGTTGATCGGGCGGAGACAAGTAGGGTTTGAACATAGTGGTTGTATGGGAGGCGCTGAATCTGACGATCTGGTGGAGCGATTGGCACTGGTCAGATGTTTGTCACTGGTGGAAGTCATTTCATTGATAATAGTATATAATTTATATACATATACGATAACTCCAACTACATTAGATTAATAGGCGAATCTGAATAATAATAATCTAATAATAATTTATATGCATCATTTTATATGCATCATCAAATATATTTAATAAAACCAATCGTACTGAAAGTGATCAGCGGAAGATAAAATGACACCATGATCTACAATTTTATAAGCTTATACACTACAAACATCCAGATTACAACCCCCAGATGATATTTGAATTTATAAGTTTTGTAATATGTTCTACTAGATTAATGAGAGTTCTACTATTATTATTAAACAATATAAATGTTGCAAAATCAGAAAAATAAGAAACGTCATGAGAACTGTAATTTTAAAACATGATGTTCAACAAGTATATTGTTTTGACGACAGATACCAGCTGGTATATTGTTCCAGCTGCAACGATTGCAAAGACTGTAAACTATTTTCATAACCAAGTCGCTGGCTGGCTGTTGCTGGCGTTAGTTGTTTTGCTACATTGCTTCCCCCGTCGGAACGTGCGCCTTCGCACGTGTCATTTGTTTGAGCGACCAATAGCGTTGAGATCTGGCATCCACGATCGCCGGTTAGTTGACAGGAACGAAGAAACAAGCTGTTGACCGATCGCTGGTAATTTGTAGTTGTGACGTGTCTAGTGATTGGTGATGCCGTTGATGCTTCTGCTATTGCTGTCGTTGCGGTATTTGTTGAAGTTGTTGGTTTTGTTGCGGGGTGAATAAGATACATTTCCCGCCGAAGTGTATCGATGCTTTTACGAGCCTTTGCGCTGATGGTACCCCAACGTCGATTTTGGCGACGTGGCTTCTGATGATTGCGAGGGTTATGTTGTTGTCGGATTACGCTGCTGTATACTTCTGCGGTTGTTGATGGATGAATGATTCTTGATTTTGGCTCTGACGGTATGTGTTGTTCGTTGTATAGTTGTCATCAGGGCCGGCGCTAGGAATATGGGGCCCCCCCCCAAAGCCGCAAGCGGGGGCCCCTGCCAAAGTTGTAATTACAACATCAACTTATAAAACACAATGAAATATGTCCAGAGTGAGATGCAACACTTAGCTGAATCAAACATCTTAAAATAGGTGCAAATGCGGGAGTTTTGCTTTTTACCTAGGGGTGGTGGTGTTTGTTTGGTTTTTTGATTTTTAATACCTTTTTGCGTGTGCGGGGGCCCTGGCCCTGTGGGTGTTGGGCGCGGAGGTTGTCATAACGTAAAGTAGGGGTCTCTTTAGAATGATGTAAACGATCTTGTATGTCTTTTAAATATACGATCTTTTAAATTGGCGAACGCTGGTGGTGCAAGAATATCAAGGATTGAGGGGATCGTTTGAATACCGCGCGACGTTATTTTTGACCAAGATGTTGTAGTTACGGTGGGCATGATGATTTGATGAGTGCTACTATTATTACTGGTTGATGTTGTCGTCACAGGTAGTTGGTTCAACTGTGTCGCAGTGTATGTCAGCGTTGGTTTTGGCGTTTATGAAGACATTTCAGGATTATATTCATAGTCGGAGAAAGAATCATCAAAATCTAGTTTAATTACTCCGTCATTTGTCAAATCATAGCCAAATGAAGCTTTGTTGCATCGCAATTCAGATGACAGTTTAATAGTAGTTGTACTTATATTGTTTGAATCCATTTCTAAACGGTAGATAACTGATATTTTTCTGTAATCAATTATAACAGTTTGTATAGAAATTTATCCATGTATTTAAAATAAGAAAAGTTTGAAGTGCATAGCGTAACAATCGATATTTTATATTTATGTCGAACAAAAATACAAGTTCGAGGTGTTAATTAAAAATTTCATGAGTGATACGTGTATTCTGAACAGACAAGACGTTCATATCGTGAATCCCAAGTCTGATAAGAAGAAAGCTGTTGAATATCAAGCGGGTCGTTCCTTTTTGAAACGACAAGCGCGCAATTAGTAACTAATATAGAAACGAAGCGTTAGAGTAATTAGACGCTAAGTTCGTGCTCAGAATACGTTGTAGGGCAGAATAACTTATCAAAAGAACAAATCAATATACAATTTTATATAGAATGTATATAAATGACCAATGAAAAAATATTTTACAACTATATATTATTGATTTGAAATATATTGTGCAAAATTTCCGATTGGCTTATTATCGTATCATCGGGAAGAGGTATCCAACTGCGCCTCTTAGGAAAAGGTTTTGTGAGAGAAGTTGGTCGTTTGTGACGAGCAGCTTGGCACTTGGTGTCGAGAATCTGGTGATCACAATGAACTCGATATAGATTCTTGGAAGAGAAGCGAAGATTTGCATATTTAGAGAAAAGAAGGGATAGTAGCTAGTAATGGTGTTGTTGGGTTTTTGTTTTGTTATTATGATGTTTTGACGGTCATGTGAAGGGCTTGGATTTTTCGTTAGAAACGGTAAGGTTGCATAATTGTTACGAGGTGTGTTAGCTGTTATATCATTACCAATTTATTTTTTTCTTTAAATGGTCTTTCGTTTATAGTCGAACCAGTATTATTTAGAATGAATTAATAATGACAATGGCGGAATTGGGAGAATTAAAATACTATTAGTGTCTAGTAGTATAAGCGGATGACATTATATCGTAGTTTGACAGCGGAATTTGATTTTATTTTTGTTTTGACGTTGTATGCAGGAATACTGCTGGTGTCAAGCAGTAATTTTGTCATTCACTTAATTGAACATATTTTCGGTTAAGATATCGGCAAAGCATCGTCGTCAAGCAAAAAGAATGTGTGTTAACAAGAAGTTGACAAAATTTTGCCAATGCTTGAAGGTCAACAGTTCTATATCACTGATCAAATGAAAGTGGCATTGTCAAAATTAGAGAATTATCAAAAGGACCTTGTGGTCGTAAACGATATGGTGTTAGTTGAACTCGTCGATGAATCTAAAATTAATGAGGTTTTAGAAGACACTGCAAAATATGACGATTATTTGATGGAAATAATTTTGTAGGGGCAGATTAAAGTTCAAAATGATTATGAAAATTTACACGCGCTCGCATTACATGATACAAATTCTGGTCAATAGTATGGAGCTTCTCCAAAAATGGCGTTTTTGAGGTTGCCGAAATTGGAGCTTTCAAGTTTTTCTGGTGACCCTTTGCACTGGAATACATTTTGGGATACTTTCGAATGTGCGGTTCATCAAAATGAAAATTTAGCTGCAATAGATAAATTTAACTACCTTCGAGGGTAGTTGACGGGAGATGCATTAAAGTCAATTGAAGGTTATAGATTAACGTCGACGAATTACGAAGCTGTGATAGATACCTTGAAATAACGGTTTGGTAATAAACAGATGGCAATATTTGCACACATGGAAGCTATGTTGGCATTACCTCAAGCTAATCATGAGATTGCTCGACTGCAGTCTATCGCTGATTCATGTGAGCGTCGTATTAGGAGTTTGGTAGCGCTAGATGAATCTACTTTTGGCCAGGTATTTACGCACATAATGTTGTCGAAGCTACCAAAATACGTTAAAATTAAATTACTTCGTAAAAATGGATCGCAAATGTGGGCGCTGTCGCATTTAAGTGAGTGGCTGAAAGATGAAATTAGGGCTCGTGAACTGGGCGAACGCGCATTTGGTGAAAATCGCTTAAATTGCGAGAGTCGGGATGAGCCGCACGATTCCAGATCAGAGGCAGAATCAAAGGCTAGTGCTGGTTACAAACCTTGGAAGTCTTAAAACACAAAAACTGCTTTCAACGTCGTCAGCGCTGTTGTCCAGTGTAGCTAAGGAAAAAAGCAAATGTGCGTTTTGTAGCCAGTCACATTATTCTGATGAGTGCAAGCAATACCCTGATGTCCAGTCGCGTCGTTATAGATTTCAGAATCGCTGTTTTTGTTGCCTCGGCAGTAGCCATCAAGCTAAAAATTGCTCCCGAATGCTTTCATGTGCACACTGTAAAAAGTTAGGCCATCATCGCAGCCTTTGCTACACTAAGTTCGAAGTACCGTTTTCATCTCAGTCTAATGATAAAAAGGAATTTGAAAGATATAACGAAACGAAAACCATCCAATCTGCGACGAACCTTGTTGTTTCTAATACAAATAAACAGACAATGCAGACAGCTTCCGCTGTTTTGGTTAATGAGCAAAATATATCGGTAGTGCCCGGCCGATTACTATTCGATACTGCCGGATCAAGATCAGAAATTACCGTTTAAATCTGCAGATTTTCCAAATTTGAATAAAGTTCGTTTAGCTGAACCGGTTGTTTCTGAACCGGCATTTGTTGCAATTGATGTTCTCATAGGACTGGATTATAACTACGACTTTATATTATCAGAACGCATCCAGTGTCCTAATGGGCTTATGCTTTTGTCGTCACGGTTGGTGTATATCGTTACAGGACGATTGGAAAGAGATTCCACTGGTCCCGAAACAATAGCTATTATGTTCCTTACAAGAAATCAATTAGATGTCTATCAACAAATTCCAAATTTGTCGGTAGAGCGGTTTTGGAGCTTGAAGGATATTGGTCTTAAAGAACTTCCGAACCAAATAAGCAGTGACGATGAAGCTCTCCAGCAGCACACTGAGACACTACGACGAGATAATGACGGTCGCGATATTTCACGGCAGCCGTGGAAAAGTGATCATGGCTGATAATTCCAATTTAGCCAATTGTCGTTTGAAAAGCCTTCTTAAGCGGATCTGTAACTGTCCAAGAATCTTGCAGGCGTACAGGAATGTGTTATCGGACCAGTTAGCGAACGGTATTCTCGAAAAAGCTCCGATGTTAAAAGTTGGCGCAAGATGTTACTATATGCCACATCATCAAGTGATAACTCCATCCAAAGCAACCACAAAAATCCGTGTAGTATATGATGCTTCATCTAAAACAAGGAAAGATGGTGTCAGTCTAAATGAATGTCTTCATCGCGGCCCGGTGTTTCTAGCAGATATGTGTGGACTATTTATGCGGTTCGCCTACATAGGGTTGCATTAGTTAGTGACGCTGAGAAGGCATTTCTACAAATTGGTCTTCATGAAGATGATCGTGACGTAACTCGTTTTTTATGGGTCAAAAATGTTTCTCTCCCTCCTGTTGACGACAATTTTATCATATACCGGTTTTGCCGGGTACCTTTCGGAATTATTTCGAGTCCGTTTGTTTTGGAAAGCACGATGAGCCAACACCTGATCAACGCCAACACAAATGTTTCGCGAAAAATACTGTCTGATCATCATGTGGATAATGTGATAACAGGTGAAGACAGTGTTCCGGCAGCGATACAACATTATCGGGAAGCTATGTCTTTGTTTGAAGCTGCATAAATGAACTTGCGTGAGCGGTACTTCAATTCACTGGAGTTGCGACTTGAGTTCAGTGATTCGGACAAGGGAATCGATCTTGAACCGAAAATTCTTGGGTTGAAATGGAATTGCGTAACAGATACACTTCGCTGTGACTTTAATAGATCGATGACAGTACTCTGACCAACTATTACGCACACAGTGATGAACCGATATATTATAGTTAGCATACAGCAAAGCCATGCTCCCTCAACGTGTCGCATCTAGCCGAGGTTTAATCAATAATCTGTTTATTCCAATTCAAGCTCTTTTAAATCAGTTACGAAAACTCGTTGCCCTTGTTCAATAATGTCGAACCGGTGCTTGAAACTATTGATAACGACACAAAAAACAGGCCGTACTTTTCGGGGCACAGTCATAATTCATGAATCGGGAGGGAGTCGATCTCAACGCGACTTATGATATCAAGGCTACTCTGATCAACTATTACGCACACAATTATAACCGATATATTATAGTTAGCATACAGCCAAGCCATGCTCCCTCAACGTGTCGCATCTACCCGCCCGAGGTTTAAGCAATACTCCGTTTATTCCAATTCAAGCACATTACCGTCAGTTACGAAAACTCGTTGCCCTTGTTCAATAATGTCGAACCGGTGCTTGAAACTATTGATAACGACACAAAAAACGGAACGTACTTTTCGGGGCACAGTCATAATTCATGAATCGGGAGTGAGTCGATCTCAACGCGACTTATGATATCAAGGCTACTCTGATCAACTATTACGCACACAGTGATAACCGATATATTATAGTTACATACAGCCAAGCCATGCTCCCTAAACGTGTCGCATCTACCCGAGGTTTAAGCAATACTCCGTTTATTCCAATTCAAGCACATTACCGTCAGTTACGAAAACTCGTTGCCCTTGTTCAATAATGTCGAACCGGTGCTTGAAACTATTGATAACGACACAAAAACGGAACGTACTTTTCGGGGCACAGTCATAATTCATGAATCGGGAGGGAGTCGATCTCAACGCGACTTATGATATCAAGGCTACTCTGATCAACTATTACGCACACAATTATAACCGATATATTATAGTTAGCATACAGCCAAGCCATGCTCCCTCAACGTGTCGCATCTACCCGCCCGAGGTTTAAGCAATACTCCGTTTATTCCAATTCAAGCACATTACCGTCAGTTACGAAAACTCGTTGCCCTTGTTCAATAATGTCGAACCGGTGCTTGAAACTATTGATAACGACACAAAAACGGAACGTACTTTTCGGGGCACAGTCATAATTCATGAATCGGGAGGGAGTCGATCTCAACGCGACTTATGATATCAAGGCTACTCTGATCAACTATTACGCACACAGTGATAACCGATATATTATAGTTAGCATACAGCCAAGCCATGCTCCCTCAACGTGTCGCATCTACCCGAGGTTTAAGCAATACTCCGTTTATTCCAATTCAAGCACATTACCGTCAGTTACGAAAACCCGTTGCCCTTGTACAATAATGTCGAACCGGTGCAGGAAACTATTGATAACGACACAAAAAACGGAACGTACTTTTCGGGGCACAGTCATAATTCATGAATCGGGAGGGAGTCGATCTCAACGCGACTTATGATATCAATGCTACTCTGATCAACTATTACGCACACAGTGATAACCGATATATTATAGTTAGCATACAGCAAAGCCATGCTCCCTCAACGTGTCGCATCTACCCGAGGTTTAAGCAATACTCCGTTTATTCCAATTCAAGCACATTACCGTCAGTTACGAAAACCCGTTGCCCTTGTTCAATAATGTCGAACCGGTGCTTGAAACTATTGATAACGACACAAAAAACGGAACGTACTTTTCGGGGCACAGTCATAATTCATGAATCGGGAGGGAGTCGATCTCAACGCGACTTATGATATCAATGCTACTCTGATCAACTATTACGCACACAGTGATAACCGATATATTATAGTTAGCATACAGCCAAGCCATGCTCCCTCAACGTGTCGCATCTACCCGAGGTTTAAGCAGTACTCCGTTTATTCCAATTCAAGCACATTACCGTCAGTTACGAAAACCCGTTGCCCTTGTACAATAATGTCGAACCGGTGCAGGAAACTATTGATAACGACACAAAAAACGGAACGTACTTTTCGGGGCACAGTCATAATTCATGAATCGGGAGGGAGTCGATCTCAACGCGACTTATGACATCAAGGCTACACTGATAAACTATTACGCACACAGTGATAACCGATATATTATAGTTAGCATACAGCAAAGCCATGCTCCCTCAACGTGTCGCATCTACCCGAGGTTTAAGCAATACTCCGTTTATTCCAATTCAAACACATTACCGTCAGTTACGAAAACCCGTTGCCCTTGTTCAATAATGTCGAACCGGTGCTTGAAACTATTGTTAACGATACAAAAAACGGAACGTACTTTTCGGGGCACAGTCATAATTCATGAATCGGGAGGGAGTCGATCTCAACGCGACTTATGACATCAAGGCTACACTGATAAACTATTACGCACACAGTGATAACCGATATATTATAGTTAGCATACAGCAAAGCCATGCTCCCTCAACGTGTCGCATCTACCCGAGGTTTAAGCAGTACTCCGTTTTTTCCAATTCCAGCACATTGCCGTCAGTTACGAAAAAACGTTGTCCTTGTTCAATAATGTCGAACCGGTGCTTGAAACTATTGATAACGATACAAAAAACGGAACGTACTTTTCGGGGCACAGTCATAATTCATGAATCGGAAGGGAGTCGATCTCAACGCCACTTATGATATCAAGGCTACTCTGATCAAATATTACGCACACAGCGATAACCGATATATTATAGTTAGCATACAGACAAACCATGCTTCCTCAACGTGTCGCATATACCCGAGGTTTAAGCAGTACTCCGTTTGTTCCAATTCAAGCACATTACCGTCAGTTACGAAAAAACGTTGTCCTTGTTCAATAATGTCGAACCGGTGCTTGAAACTATTGATAACGATACAAAAAACGGAACGTACTTTTCGGGGCACAGTCATAATTCATGAATCGGAAGGGAGTCGATCTCAACGCCACTTATGATATCAAGGCTACTCTGATCAAATATTACGCACACAGCGATAACCGATATATTATAGTTAGCATACAGCAAAGCCATACTCCCTCAACGTGCCGCATCTACCCGAGGTTTAAGCAGTACTCCGTTTATTCCAATTCAAGCACATTACCGTCAGTTACGAAAAAACGTTGTCCTTGTTCAATAATGTCGAACCGGTGCTTGAAACTATTGATAACGATACAAAAAACGGAACGTACTTTTCGGGGCACAGTCATAATTCATGAATCGGGAGGGAGTCGATCTCAACGCGACTTATGACATCAAGGCTACACTGATAAACTATTACGCACACAGTGATAACCGATATATTATAGTTAGCATACAGCAAAGCCATGCTTCCTCAACGTGTCGCATATACCCGAGGTTTAAGCAGTACTCCGTTTATTCCAATTCAAGCACATTACCGTCAGTTACGAAAAAACGTTGTCCTTGTTCAATAATGTCGAACCGGTGCTTGAAACTATTGATAACGATACAAAAAACGGAACGTACTTTTCGGGGCACAGTCATAATTCATGAATCGGGAGGGAGTCGATCTCAACGCGACTTATGATATCAATGCTACTCTGATCAACTATTACGCACACAGTGATAACCGATATATTATAGTTAGCATACAGCAAAGCCATGCTCCCTCAACGTGTCGCATCTACCCGAGGTTTAAGCAGTACTCCGTTTTTTCCAATTCCAGCACATTGCCGTCAGTTACGAAAAAACGTTGTCCTTGTTCAATAATGTCGAACCGGTGCTTGAAACTATTGATAACGATACAAAAAACGGAACGTACTTTTCGGGGCACAGTCATAATTCATGAATCGGAGGGGAGTCGATCTCAACGCGACTTATGACATCAAGACTACGCTGATAAACTATTACGCACACAGTGATAACCGATATATTATAGTTAGCATACAGCAAAGCCATACTCCCTCAACGTGCCGCATCTACCCGAGGTTTAAGCAGTACTCCGTTTATTCCAATTCAAGCACATTACCGTCAGTTACGAAAAAACGTTGTCCTTGTTCAATAATGTCGAACCGGTGCTTGAAACTATTGATAACGATACAAAAAACGGAACGTACTTTTCGGGGCACAGTCATAATTCATGAATCGGGAGGGAGTCGATCTCAACGCGACTTATGACATCAAGACTACGCTGATAAACTATTACGCACACAGTGATAACCGATATATTATAGTTAGCATACAGCAAAGCCATGCTCCCTCAACGTGTCGCATCTACCCGAGGTTTAAGCAGTACTCCGTTTTTTCCAATTCCAGCACATTGCCGTCAGTTACGAAAAAACGTTGTCCTTGTTCAATAATGTCGAACCGGTGCTTGAAACTATTGATAACGATACAAAAAACGGAACGTACTTTTCGGGGCACAGTCATAATTCATGAATCGGGAGGGAGTCGATCTCAACGCGACTTATGACATCAAGGCTACACTGATAAACTATTACGCACACAGTGATAACCGATATATTATAGTTAGCATACAGCAAAGCCATGCTCCCTCAACGTGTCGCATCTACCCGAGGTTTAAGCAGTACTCCGTTTATTCCAATTCAAGCACATTACCGTCAGTTACGAAAACCCGTTGCCCTTGTTCAATAATGTCGAACCGGTGCTTGAAACTATTGATAACGATACAAAAAACGGAACGTACTTTTCGGGGCACAGTCATAATTCAT
Source organism: Trileptium ribeirensis (assembly GCA_030248225.1). Classification (NCBI taxonomy): domain Eukaryota; kingdom Metazoa; phylum Nematoda; class Enoplea; order Enoplida; family Thoracostomopsidae; genus Trileptium; species Trileptium ribeirensis. The sequence goes on from JASANE010001280.1 coordinate 11,452, forward strand.
GAATCGGGAGGGAGTCGATCTCAACGCGACTTATGACATCAAGGCTACACTGATAAACTATTACGCACACAGTGATAACC
>JASANE010001281.1:0-17441 GCA_030248225.1 Trileptium ribeirensis
TATTGCTGTAAATAAATAAATAAATAAATAAATAAATAAATAAATAAATAAATAAATAAATAAATAATATATATTATATATAAATATACGATATATAGATGTATAAATTCATTATATAATTATATTACGTAAATATGTATATATAAATCTTTTTCACTTTAAGCAGAGGCGTGCACAGGATTTACATTTGACGGGGCTTATAAATTAGGATTTAAATCACAATTTGCTAAATTTCAATGTTTGAAAATGTTGGGGGGGAGCATGAAACGGTGGCTCCTTGGATACATTCATTGGGTCATGGCTTTTGAGATCTATGTTTCAAGTTTGAACTTTTTGGTTTCTCCTATATTACGATAATCAGATGGATAGAAAAAAATTTTTAGCGAGGGCGAACGAATTGAATAGCCAATATCAATTTCACGTTTTTATGAAAGTCTAAAACAAATTTTCACACCACAACAATTTTGTTATAAATGCAAATTGTTTAATAGAAACACAAACAAAACAAAGAAACCCGTTATAAAATGTAATTTTATAAATTTTTTTCTTATACAACTTTTTCAAAGTAATTTAGTGTATTGCGTCTACTCGAAGGATATTATAGCCCAGGTATATAACGAAATCTCAAAGATATTTCCAAAACCCATAACAAATATTTTCCGATCACTTTTTCTCAAACCGTGTAATTGATTCCTGGAACTCCCTACCGGAATCTATTGATAACAAAGCCCTTAATCGGGGCACAATTTACTTGAAATTTCATAGACACCGATGTATCAAGTGTTAAGTGGCGTTATTCACAGCCTTTATGTTTTAGCAAAACCTAATTTAGAATTTTATGTATAAAACTGCATGCATTATGGTTTTGCCGTAAACTACTTTGTTGTTTGTTGTTATATTGGATATTCTAAAGCGCTAATACCAAGCGTTTATTTTTAAAAATTTTATATAAGAGAAACAAGACTATGACGCTGGGTATGTATTTTATTTTAACCGGTGCTTTGGGCGTATTTCGGACTGCAGGAGTACAAAGGCGGTGCGCCGAAGGTTCTAGGGGTCGGGGGTGGTGGTGGGTGTAAGAGAGGTTGTTGACAATGTGGGACTGCACCGAATAATATGAGATGAAACAACGACAGTCCCACGAAAAGGCAGATGGTTTGTGATATCAGAAGATAGCAGACAAACCTAAAACGTGTGAACAAAATTCTCAAACTTTTAATTGACAATTTCAATCTTCCAGCTAACAGACCCAATGGCGCCGCCACGATTTCACTGCAGGACGAGTAGGAGCCGCTTAGCACTGTAAGGCATAGGTGTCCATGGGGAAAGGATAAGAAGGTTTACCCACAAAGCCGTCTGCAGATACGGGAAAATCTTGGTAAAATAGGCAAACTTTTGAGGGTAAATTGGTAAAGTTTGTACAAATTGGCAAGAACTCAGGAAAATAGTAGCAATGATTGTGCCGAGCGCCCGATGGCGTAAAATTTTTTCATGTCAATCTACGACGGTCCCACAGAAACGCAGATGGTAATGACCTCTTCAGTGAGGTCCTCCTTCATTTGTAAAAAATATTGGCTGCTCACAGTCCATTGGTCTCACTCATTTTTACGAGACGTGGTGCGTCCCTGATTCGGTATTTTCTAGATTTTCCCAGGCGGACCTAGCGGCTTAGTGATACGTTCCGGTAGGTGTTTTTGGCGTGAGTAGGTTTTTTGGGTCACCTGCTCGGACCATTTTTTTATCTTTTCGATATCGTTACAGGTACATAGCATTTAAATATTTTGCGATTTTGGTTTTCTGATTTCACTGAAAACTATGTGATCGATATAGGGCAATCACCATGCTTACTAATAGTAGATCATTTCACGCCGAAGATTTAGTGGGCGATATGGGTCCAGTGGCTAGTTCTGTAGCGCTGCAACAACATTAGGCCAAAAATACCTATTTAGACGTTTGAAGTGTTGGGGTGTTGATTGCAAACTTCTTTTACATTTCTTGGCATAACTCGACAAGACAACTCAAAAAAATCTTCCGCTTTGTATTTGTACATGTTTTGGTCATTAATTTGGCCTGGTTCTATCTAAAAAAAACTGGCGCAGTAGTATCGCTATAACAGCTGCGCATCCGGCGATTTTATGGCTTAAAAATTCGAGGAAGAGAACCATTTTGAAGGGTCAAAAACATTATTTTTGGATCTAATGGCATTCCAATACGTAGCTTAAATTTCGTTGTCAGCTCCTGTTTGAAGCCCTTAAATTATTTTTGCTTGGGCAAATTGTTATTTGGGTGACATATACTAGTCGGGAGAAGGCCCAGTTATTTTTTGGACAGTCCAACAATTATTTTGGCTCTTCTAGCTCCCAAAAATATCTTAATTTACCCTCAAAATGGCCAAATTTCGCTGTCAGCTCCTCTTTTGGTACCCTTAAATGAATTTTGGCTGGGCAAATTTGTGCTTGAGTGACAAATGCAAGGTCGGCGAAGGTGGAGTTTATTTAGATTTGGAGCTCTTAAATTAATTTTGGCAATTTACTCAACGCGTACACTTGAAACTGTGATTTTTTTGCTTCTCGATTATCCGTGCTATTCTACTTGCAAAATTTTGATGATCGACCTCTTTGGATTCTGGCTCTTGTAGACAATAATAGTACCAACAACTTTCATAAGTTTTCTGGGGAAAATTACATATACCGGAAAAATACCATTTACGGAAAAGGATATTTTTTTTAAAACACATGAAATAGTTGTTGAATTCGTTATGACTTAAACTTTTTTTGGAGACAATGTTTCTTAAATAGCAGCCCGTAAAAATTAAGCTCTGTTTTGTGTCTTTGCATTAACTGCGGCAAATTCCACATTATATTCTCGTGAAGTCAATAACCCTCTACGTTTTTTAATTTCCGTAAAACGAAATACTCATCCATGAAGTAACGACATTAGATCACAGTTTGTTTTGGACTGCGAAGGGTTGTGCTTGGGGGACATATAAAAGTTTTAAGAAAGTGAAATACCACTAAAGCGCTCAATACCTGTTACAATTTCCTGTAAAAAGATTACCATGCACATCAATTAAATAAAAGATATGGGAACATGATTAGGAGTAATATGTCTCCTAGTTTTCAAAAATTTTCTATCTTGAACGCAAAGTTTTTCAACCTCAAAAGCGAATTTTTTCACCGAGGTGTGGTTATACTGTACAGTACAATAAGCCCAAAACACTATAGAACATATAACTAAATTGAAAACAATAGAGCATTTTTCCACCGCAAAAACCAGCCATATATCTGCAGTCTATTAAGCAAATAAATGCATTTTTCAAAGGATAACCACTGAGTTGCTGTAGATGTCAGTAAAAATGTCTCTAAAGATAACTGCCAGTAAGTATAATCTATGGTTGTCGGCTGAAAATAGATTTTTGACTTAGTCGGTCCGGACCGGACAGTGGGCCGGTCCATAGGAAAAAATTCAATCAGATGGCATCACTAATTAATATATTATTTATTAAAATAATTAGAGACCGCATTGGGTCCAAACTTTCAGACTTGACCCGACAATTCGTACGTCTACCCCAACCCGATTGCACTCTCTCAAAATACATTTTCTATATGTGCAGCACAAAATATCCCAAACGAAAACAATAATAGATGTTTAAAAATATGTGTTCGCACTTTAGTATTCCCAACTACCGTACGTAGTGAGCCTTGTATTATTCAATGATTCCCAAATCCCATGCCGGAAATTGGACCTTAGAATATTTGGTTCCTTTCCATTATCCCCCAGACCGCGTTTGTTCAAAAATGGTCAGATTCTAGAAATTTTGGTGTTTTTGCGATCCTCGAGACCTCCCCTGATCATTTCGACCAAAAAATGAATTTTTAAAATTTACGATTTTTTCGGGTCCCAAAGGAATCGAAATTTTTTTCTTAAAAATTATATTTTACGCGGCTTGACGAGCTGAATCGAATGGTGATATTTTTAACGGGGTGCAATATCCGGGTCCTAAGTTATGGCCAAAAATATCGGAGGCTGAGAGGTTTAGGAATTGAATAGTTTTTGGCCATAACTTAGAATGCTTTTATCGGATCTCGTTAAAAATAACACCATTACACTCAGCTCATCAAGCCGCGTCGAATGATGTGTAAAATATTACAATTTTTAAGAAAAAAATTTTTGGGTTCCCTTGGAACCCGAAAATATCGAAAAAATCGGAAACTTTAAAAATTTAATTTTTTGGTCGAAATGATCAGGGGAGGTCTCGAGGATCACAAAAATACCAAAATTTCCAGAATCTGACCATTTTTTGGCAATTGCGGGCTGGGGGATAATGGAAAAGAACCTAATATTTAATTACGATAAATACAGTGATACTCATAACTCAACAACTGCTGGTCGGACCGATGTCGGCGAGAGCTCAAAATGTCTGTTTTGACGCGAAATGGGGCGGTTTTGACAGTTAGATTTCTCGCTCCACATCTTCACCTATTTTCAACGCTTTAAATTATAAAGCTTATAAATTTGCTAACTTTCATTTCAACGTTTGCAACCTCTGTACAGATTCACATTTTGTTTTCAAATATAGGGTATACAATCCTTTGCTTCCATATCCTATATTGCCAACCTGAGACCAAACAATCCATATTTTAAGGTCAAAATTTCAAATTTGTCGGATCTCATCAAGTACTTGTTTATTCCATATGGGCATAAAAATTTGTTGGTCCATCTTCTGATTCCATCTTTTCGGAACACTACAGATTTAGGCAATTTACGTTATAAAAGATTAATTTAATGTTTTCAAGGAGTCGCTACTGTAGTTGGGATCTGGCCACGCGTAGCGCTTTTCGTATATTTTACGCTGTATAGCATATATGTTATAGAAGTGTTATACGACTGGACCCAACCTGGCCTGAATCCGACTGCGGTCTTTAATTATTGAAACGGAGCGATCGAAGCGAGCGGAGTTTCCACTGAGGGCGCTAGAGGGAAAATCGTGAAAATCTCTTTCTGTCTGTTGTGTCATTCACAAGTCATTTTCGGATGGACGAATTTCGACATCTTTTTTTATTCGATAGCAAATGTTATGAGTATATGCCCTTTAGTTGAACGAGAAATGCTCCGATACCAACTTCAAGGTCAAAATGGCAAAAAAACAGGTGTTTAAGGATCTTCGCCAAATTTGGCCATACAGGTACTAGTCTTTCGCAGCCCATGTCTCGCGGCATAGGCTTCGCAGCGAAAAACCAACCATCAGCTCATCACCACTTTGCTGACCACAATTTTTGGTGGGACCACTCCACGGGCCGCCGTGGGGCCGAATAACGTTCGTCGACCCGACCCCACGCGAGAAATAGAGATTTTTTTAATTTTCGGCATGTGGTTGCGTGCTTTAAGGTACAAGAGTCCATTAGTTTATCAAGCACGCTCAATACCATGGTTTTGCTACCTAGAGCCCAACCAGACTATATTATACCTTTTCATGGGGTTTAAAGAGTTTTAAGGTCGACGAACCTGATTTCTCAAATGGTGAGTTTTCATTTTTGGTTATGTATTCCGTGCAGGGTATCAAGAATGATCTATATAGAGGCATTTCTGAACGCTGAATACAATAATTTGGTTATCTATAGTCCAGCATGCATATTTCATGCCTTTTCATGGAATTTCAATGGGTTTAATGTTAATGACCTCCATTTCCAGAATATAGTCTGCCTTACGCATTGCCTACATATTATTCAAGAATTATCTACACAGGTTTACTGGTAGGCTGAATACGATGACCTGACATCTAGAGACCAGCACAAATACTTGAGACGTTTTAAATTATTTTCCATGGGTTAAAGGTCTACTAACTTTTAGGATTTTCAATGGGCTCAGAGTTCAACAGATTATATGGTGCTATATATATCAAACACAGCCTTTTACAGATGACTAAACAAAATTATAACTTAAAAAATGAAACCATGCTCGCCCTGCGATTACATGTAAAACATTTCAAATTTATATATATAGTAAACTTATCTGTACAACGGGGCACTATGATATTTGATGGTTAGTGTTTAATAATAAATATAAGTAATAAACTGTAAAATGGAACCTGTAAAATATAAAATACAGGATATTTTAATTATTTATAAGCTAAAATGCAGTGAATCATACTTTCAAAATTATTATTCACCAATGCTTTTGCACAAATTACGTTTTTCAACTTTTTTAAGCTCAGTTTTAGGAAAACAAGAAAAAATTTTTAAAGTTGTTGTTTACAAAACTAGTTTTGTCTACCATTCAGGGACTCGGAGTGGGCAAAATATAAATTGAAATCCCAGATTTGCGGACGGACAGCCCCGTCCTCTGCCCTTGCCAAAAAAACTATCCAACAAATCATTGGGAGCGGAGTGAATCATCAGAATCGTTCATTCCGGATTCATAATTCTAACCCTCGCACTCCCGATTGGAAGACACCACTGAAAGAAAGAAGATGTTTTTAAAGTTTTATTCAAAATATTTTTCACTAACTTAATTATTAGCAAACTGGGTGTTTTTTAAAAAAAACAGTAGTTACACAGAAAAAAATCTACATAACAACAAGAAGGAAAAAGACAATAAGGTTTGAGAGTAAATATATATAAATCTTACGTCATTTTTCTCAAAAAGACTCCAAAATACAGGGCAAGGGTATTATTAGAATACCTCATATTTTACTGTTTAGTGTAGGTGAGTGAGTTCCCACGTAAGAAGAGACGTTTTTTCACTAAACCCACTACTCGTTCGAACTCAAGGGTGCATATAAGTTGGACTAAAATATTAAATTTTTTGGGCTAAGATCCAAAATTTTTTGGGCTAAGATCGAAAATTTTTTGGGCTAAGATCAAAAATTTTTTGGGCTAACATAGAAAATTTTTTGGGCTAACATAGAAAATTTTTTAGGCTAAGATCGAAAATTTTTTGGGCTAAGATCGAAAATTTTTTGGGCTAAGATCAAAAATTTTTTGGGCTAAGATAGAAAATTTTTTGTGCTAAGATCGAAAATTTTTTGGGCTAAGATCGAAAATTTTTTGGGCTGAGATCGAAAATTTCTTGGGCCAAGATAGAAAATTTTTTGGGCTAAGATCCAAAATTTTTTGAGCTAAGATCGAAAATTTTTTGGGCTAAGATCGAAAATTTTTTGGGCTAAGATCGAAAATTTTTTGGGCTAAGATCAAAAATTTTTTGGGCTAACATAGAAAATTTTTTGGGCTAAGATCGAAAATTTTTTGGGCTAAGATCGAAAATTTTTTGGGTTAAGTATTTCGAAAATTTTTTTGGGCTAAGATCAAAAATTTTTTGGGCTAACATAGAAAATTTTTTGGGCTAAGATCGAAAATTTTTTGGGCTGAGATCGAAAATTTCTTGGGCCAAGATAGAAAATTTTTTGGGCTAAGATCCAAAATTTTTTGAGCTAAGATCGAAAATTTTTTGGGATAAGATCGAAAATTTTTTGGGCTAAGATCGAAAATTTTTTGGGCTAAGATCAAAAATTTTTTGGGCTAACATAGAAAATTTTTTGGGCTAAGATCGAAAATTTTTTGGGCTAAGATCGAAAATTTTTTGGGCTAAGGTCGAAAATTTTTTCGTTTATAATCCTTATAAATACCCATATTTTCCCGATGAACAGAGTGTTAGGGAGTTAAGGCAGATACCAAAATTTCGACCTCAGGGCGTCAAATTTGAATGAAAATTGCCTAGGCGTTGTTGACAAGCTATCCGCCTTCGATCGTCCGCTCCCACCCCCTTTCCGGTCAGCTATATCCGCCACTGTGCGTAGTCGCAATTTAGGCGCTCCCGAAAACAGTCATATTATTGAATTTTAAAAAGTGCAGTTATTAGATGTGTAGCGATTCTAGGGATTTTTTTCTATATTTGCAAAACTATCAAATTTTATTGACCCAACAACAGAGCCCGAGAGAAATTTGAATATGAATAAGTAACTGTTTCAATTATACAATAGTTGTAGCACAGCTATCGTGCGTTAAGTGATTGGTACGCACGGTTGTGATGAGTTCAGACGAGTGCGTCAGCACGAGTTTGAACGAGTTAAACAACACAACCGTGCGTACAAATCACTTGACGCACGCCTGGCTGCGCTACAACTGACTTGTAATACAGATAATTTAGCTAACCGTGCGTTAAGTCAATTTGATGCACGGCTTTAACTATAGAAGCTGTGTTACAATTTAAAACAACGCACGTCGCGTACAATACAGCCGTGTCAGCTTACAAGTACCACATCGCGGTAATACACAGATAAATCGAGTGAATATTTATTCTACGAAACATCAAAGAAACTAATTGAAAACAGCGATCCATGAGATATCTTACATTGGATCAGCCGAGATAACATTGTTATTTGTCGAGTCCCGACCCATAGAACCTAGGTGAGATACACGTCCACAAATCGTTGACAGGCAGGCCGAAAAACGACCGCGTCATCGTATAACGTTTTGTATACAAATCAGAGCTGGAACCGTGACACCATATTATGACCCGTTGACCCCTCCCGCGTTGGTACTCACCCGGGACATGGCAACCCTGCCATGGTAATGATGCGGTGTCCCGGTCACGACAATGACCTAATGACAGCGCTATTTTCAATTATTTATAATAATTCTTCGAATTCGTAAAAGTAACCGTGTTTGAAAACCGTTGAATATCTACTTGGCAAACCGCTATCACCGACGGACTACAATTGCGTTTTCGCCCACAAACTTCAATCCTAGACGAAAGTAGTTAGGTGCTCAAGTTAAATGTAACCTAATTGGTTGTGTCTTGGGTGTATGTTGGTCAAGTGTGCTCGAATTGCAAGCAACTTGGAAATTCCTGCGCGTATGAAACGATGTGAAAAGGAACACATGTCTTATCAAGGGCATGAAATCCTGTTTTCGGGATGCACAGTATGTATGTGCCCGAGAGACCAGAACAACAACCTTTTATCAATCTTCAACCCTTCTGGTCGAATTCTTATTGCGTACAATTTTAGAGGAATCGTTGTCGAATAAGTTTGTTTACGTTATATGGTTAAGTTTCCACTGCGGAAGAGCACAGCATACAAAAAAGAAGGCAAAAGGCGCTACTCGCTAACGCGGTTGAGTACAATGCAGCGAATAGTGCTTTATGCGTTTGGAACAGACCCAAGTCACCCACTACTAACCGTGGCCCGGTCACAGATGTGACCCGAAGCATCAAACCGAACACGGTCTCATATGTGACCCGCAGGATCAGACCGAAGTCACCGGCCCAAAGGATCAAGTCGAAAACGGTCTCAGATGTGACCCTAAGGATCAAACCGAACACGGTCTCAGGTGTGACCCGAAGGATCAGACCGAAGTCATCGGGTCACACACCGTGGCCCAGTCACAGATGTAAACCGAAGGATCAAACCTAACACGGTCTCAGATGTGACCCGAAGTATCAAGCCGAATACGATCTCCGATTTGACTCGAAGGATCAGACCAAAGTCATCGCGTCATACACCGTGACCCAGGCACAGAAGTGGCCTGAAGAATCAAAGCAAACACGGTCTCAGATGTGATCCGAAGGATCAAACCGAAGTCACCGGGTCACACACCGTGGCCGACTCATAGATGTGAACCGAGCGATCAAACTGAACATGGCCTAAAATGTGAACCGAAGGATCAGACCGAAGTTCATCGGGTCAAACACAGTGACCCAGTCACAGATGTGATGCAACATGACCCGATTTCGTCCCTGATGCAATTATTGCTGAGTATGCGCATTCGTTGTTTGTAGAAGTAATCGTCGTAGCAGTGCTTGTGGTAGATCCAAAGTTAATGAACGGGGACAAACTAACTGCATTGTTTGTTAGAAACCATTGCGTAAATCGCTCAAACAGTTACACAAAAATTAAAATCCCTACAATGCAAGATCATGTCATTGATTGATATTTATGACATTTATCTAAACTGAGTTCATCCCAGTATCTCATCCACCAAATCAAACAGTACATTGCTAAAACGCTAACCCCAATGGTTTCAGTGCAGCAACCATTCCTTAAACCTTTACACTAGACACTGTTCATATTTTCGGTCAGACGCATTAAGTGTTATTTCTTATCAGTAAACGGTTGTATTTACATTATTACATTTAAAACCGACTATTGCCGTTTCAAAAGTACGAAAAAATATTACATCTACAATTAGTTAATCTTTGAGCATACCGAAGATTCAAATTTGAAATTATAAATAAATTAATCTGGGACTAAACCAAATACATTTATATATTAAAACAAGAAGCACATGATGATGTCTTGTGAAGATAGTTATACGCCGCAGAGCAGTGTAACTAAAACCAGGAATTTCTGGATTCACTTTAAAAACCTCCCGAACGGATAACATGATGGGCTCCCCAGAGGCATTACCCTTCGTTTCAATATGCGCCCTCCTAATTTATGTTTGCAAAAAAATTTTATCTTAATTTACGACCGTCAGACGTATCCAATTTATTGAGCTAACCATCACCCGCAGTGCACAGGGCCGGATTAAGGCAGCGAGAGCGGAGCTTTGTGTTGTGCACGCGGGGCAGATCCCGTATACTCAAAATCAGCGCAAGATCAGAATTAAAAACATCCAGGAACAACCGGGAAGAGTATCGATCTGCCCTCCAAAAATATTTTGATGTCTAGGCCATCCTAACTAAAATTAAAATAGCCCGTAAACGCCATTGGGCAAATGCACCTAACATATTTACAATTGCAATGCTAAAGCGATATTATATACTTACACAGCATTTTCACACTGAGACTGGGGTGTAGCCGGCGGGGGGGAGGGGGTGTTGAGTACGAAAGAGCAGTACATGTGTCCCCCAGTGAAAGATGACAGTAAAACCGAAACATACGCAGACGTACCCCTGGTTCCACCATGCAAACCCCGTGCCCTCACGTGAACATGCAGTAGTTTCTAACAACATCCCTGCGACTGCGACTGTGCCCTAAGTAAGCAACTTTAACTGCGGCTTTTATTAACAAACGAGTATATAAATTGAACTTTATTATGAAATTTACTAATATACTCAGACTTCTAAAGCTAAACATCGAAAAGTTTTAATAGTTCGCTCATCACACTTGGGTTGTTTGGTTGGTTTATGCGGTGTTATAAGCTTGGAAATGCATTTTATTTTGTGAAAGACATCATCAAACTAAACACCATCAAACTTTATTGAACAAAACAGAATAGATGATATTCAATAATTGTGTTTCAATGGGTTTTGAAAGTTATGAAGCAATGAAGTTTAGTGGGTGTTAGCTGTGCAAAGAACAGCGAATTTTTAGAATCAACACATAATATAAATATATATTTTCCTTTTTGGAATATATAAATAATATTATGAATTATCAAGGCAGGAGTTGAAAGGAGTTGCCGCACTTTTTCGAGCAAAAAGGTGGCCGTGATGTAACGAGACGGCATAGAGAATTTTTCAGTAAATCTCTCGCCCCGCTTTTGAATAGTATACTACTCCATAATTGCGAAATCGCTTAAGGGGCCATGACCAGGTTGGTTGTCCCTACGCCCATGGTTCCGAATCTGCTTAAAGATCACAAATTTTTACTGGCTATTGTAGAATTTTTTCCATTGACTGAAATTTCATGTGAAGCGATAATATTTAACACATTTACAATAGCCTGGTAACTTCACCTTTAGAATGGGTTTCAAATTTTCAGCTTGGATTTATACACCTTTAATGCCAGATCTTATTTGTGTCCGTCGTAAAATGTTTGACCAATTCAAGCCTGCACCAGGAATTACATCCTACCCATACGGGTTCAATCAGCCTACGCAAGCCACTCAACCATCTACAAACTGATGCTCAGTTTCTCAACGAACCCTCTCATAGACCGAATAACAACGCATGAGTAAACTTAACTTGCGCCCCTTACCATCCCCTTTCGACACTATGTACAAAACGCTGTTAGCGAACAAAAAATTCATTGCTTTAGCCAATTCCAAAATTACCGTTCACGAACGCAAAGCGACTGATTGCAAAACGTTGTAATTTCTATTCGCTATAACACATGTCCGTCGTAAAATGTTTGACCAACTCAAGCCTGCACCAGGAATTACAACCTACCCATACGGGTTCAAGCGGCCTACGCAAGCCACTCAACCATCTACAAACTGATGCTCAGTTTCTCAACGAACCCTCTCATAGACCGAATAACAACGCATGAGTAAACTTAACTTCTGCCCCTTACCATCCCCTTTCGACACTATGTACAAAACGCTGTTAGCGAACAAAAAATTCATTGCTTTAGCCAATTCCAAAATTTCCGTTCACGAACGCAAAGCGACTGATTGCAAAACGTTGTAATTTCTATTCGCTATAACACAAGGCAGCTATTTGCTATTCGGCCACAAAGTCGTTTCACAACAAACAATCGGGCAACTAGCATTCCGCATTTTTTCGATACGCTAACACAACATCGTTTTATTATTGATAATACGTGTAGTTCGCGAACTTAACATGTGATATGCGGGTTTTAAAATATTAAGCGGGAGAATTTTCGTTCGATAATAGAATAAAAAATTTTTTAGTTCAAATGCCAAACGATCATAAATCTGTTACTTAACGTTTTTGAAGTAACCATTAATAGGACATTTTTCTGAACTTAACATTTTATACGTGTTGCCCGAAACACCAATTTTATGTTAACTGTTATGTTGACGGATGTCTGGTACGACGAACAAGCGATAGCCAATCGCTAATGACAAAAGGGGATGGTAGGGGCGCACCATAAGTTTACTCACGCATAAGACCTCACTGCTTCCAAACAAAATGCTTTCCGATGTTCGCTGTGCCCAGTTTGATAGCTGTTTGCACTAATAGACTAGCAGTGCAATATTTATATTGATTAGACGGTGGGGGTGGACATGGAGCATTTTTGAACGCAGAAAGCCGCGTGCAAAGATTTTATGTCATGTGAATATTTTCGAATAATGATCGGAATATAAAATAGCAGTCCAGTCAGTAAATTATAATGCATATTTGGACAAATTTGGGACAGCGATGCAATTTAGCAATGCAGTCGTGCAGTGTTGCAAAAAAAAACGAAAACAATGTCAGCGTCTGACTGCTTCAACTAATAAACCAAACCGGATGTGTCTTAGATATAGCGCTACAGCAACGAGCAGTATATTAGAGCTAACTAAGGAAATTTCTCAAATGTATTTTGATGCAGAATTATATTGTACATGCTACGTATTAGAATACACATAAAGATATATACATGTATATATCTTTGTAATTCTTAAATCAAATATCTAATACACCACCATCCTAATGGATACTGCTGAAAACGGTATATTCCTGAACAACTTCATTGAATATAGTATATATACGTTATACATATGCCAAACCCAACACGGATTATATATTGGCAAAACTGATGTTCGGCAAAGAAATTATGAGCCGAAAGTTTTAGGTGATAATCAACTGCCATTGCTTGCTTGACGGTTCGTACAAAATCGGCCAGGTCAGACAAAATCAAAGATCATTTCTGAAGGAAAAGGTTAAGCTTCAGATGATCAATCACCGCCAGATAAATTAGTGAGCACAGTTCCTGAATAAAACGAACAAACAAACATAACAACGACAATGTTGAAATCAATCAATGAGTCATGATTATAGAATATAAAATGTTTCAGTGTCATGACGTAAGAGCTTGAAACCTTAAATCATCAGCTATGATTTGTACTATAGTTTTAATCTTTTCATGAGACATCTGATCTGTTAGCAGAACTATTTGTAGGTTGTGTTTTCCTAAATCTCATAGTCATCACCGATTAGGATGAGATGCGTTGACACGTTAAACTTTTTCATAATGATCATAATAAAGCTGGAAGCTAATACGGTAGCGAAAAATTGTAAAAACATGGAGAAATCCTGTTGAAGAGTTTGGACACTCCTTAGACCTTAAAATATCTACCGCTGAGCTTCGTACGGTCGCCCCTGAATTTCATATGAAGATAGTTAATCTAACCACTTTTGGGTTTCCTGGGTAAGAAAAGTGCTCCCACATAGTATGTAAAGAGATAAAATGTCCCGCGTTAATCTGCAAGTAAGACATTTTGTCTATCACCTAATTGCCGTCAGATGATTTGGTCACCCACAGCGCCGAAAGACACCACGCCTAGTTTTTAGGCTATAGGAAGACAATCGACTGCTCTTGCTTCTGGTCCTGTGTAGATTTTGACATTAGACTTTTGCTACAATCATTCTTGTACTATTCGTGTTCGCTTTTGCCTCAACGAGATGAGTCCAATAAGACTAAATTAAAAATAAAATTACTATTTTATAGTCATTTTAAAATTTGATATTTTGTCCGAAATCATTACGTCACATAGCCAATAATTCTGAAATTTCACGTAGAATTATTTAAACAATTATATATTTTATAAATCAGTTTTTGTTGAACAAACTGTTGCCGGTACTAGGAATTCCAGTCTGATCGGTGTGGTTAGAGTTGTGCTAGACAATCGCTGAACTATGACAACACTTTCGCTCGGATCAATAGGATGCGCCTTTCATATGCTCTGAATTTCATACATAAGCTTAGTCTCAATCAACTGGTTTTCCATTTTGTGTCCCATAAAGCTGGATTTAATAGTACGGCATCTTTTTAAAATGAATAATGTTCGAAGCATTTGCCCATTCTTCAACAAGTATCTCCACCAATTTACCCCCATTAGCTCCAAATAACAACAGCGTAAATTGCGAAGTGCTGTGCTAAGCGCGTTTATCGTAAAAATGTATGTTTTTACTTTCGTCGTTAGTCGATGACTTTGCGAGGCTCGTTAAGAAACCGAGCAACAGCTCCTAGATAACTCAGTGGTTTGCGTACCTTGCTTGCAATAAATCAGTCTGGTTCCAATTCCTGTCTCATCTCTGCGTTTGTCAAACATTGTACGATACACAGACCAATTGAGAGGAGAGAGGGTTAATATTAATTTGAATTTTAAATCATTTTAAAGTTAATATATTTGGAAGATACTGAAATTGGGCAGCAGACAATCGAGCGAACGAAATCAACTTTATTGATTTTAAAACTATATAGTTCGCATTTCTTGACAAGAATTGACCAGCAATTCATGACAGACAATACGCTATTAAAATAAAATATGTTTTTCGTTTCATGAAACTTAGAGAGCATTTTCGATATTATAAAAGTATTTAATAAAATGTCAAAAACTTAAATCGCTATCGCATATCTACGGTCATATCGGCTGTAAACTTAGAAAGAAATAAGTCTAGATTTGTAAAATTTTACTTATATTAAACATCGGCTAAAATAGAAACGTTTATGTACATAGGTATATATATTGAATTCATATTTAATTATTAAAAGTTATATATAATTATTTATCATAAATCACCGAAAGAAATCTGTAACAACCCGAGTTTTTAGGAAATCTCAAATACTTCGCAAAGGATACAACAAGGGGAATGAAGTTAACTTAACGGGCGATCGGATACCGGTGGAGCGTGATCTGGACCTCAATTTGTGTATAATTCTTTGTTGTTATAAAATAAACTCTATGCTATGATTGTATTGTGTTGATATGATCACGCTCCACGTGCCCAAGGTGCATGGGGTGATTTTCGCACCTTCATGGAACTATCACAAACCAGAGTTGGGGGTATCCGGTCGACCCCATAACGCTTAAATGTACAATGGTGTCAGGCATTATTAATATATGTGTTGATATTGTATAAGGATGAAGGATGCGCATTCGGGTTTGCCGGGGACAACGCCCAGAACTCTCAGCGCTCATACCCACGAGGCTAAATCGGTGATTTCGGCGCCCCAAGGCTCATCCCGGCGCGCATTCCGAACATGATGTAAAACGTGTGTTATAATGTATTGCATGCTGAGTGTCCGGTCATGACGTGAAGATTTTATTCACTGGTCTCAACTTTTGGAGAGAGACTTGTCCTGACACACAGGAGTTGAAATAATTTGTTGTATTTACATTGTGGTGACGTTTAATGGAGTAGGAATCGAGATAAGGAATAAAAATTTGATTTTAACGGCCTAAATTTAAAAGTCGCAAATTCCCAATTTTTCTCACAATTAAGGCGCGCTAGCGCTGTCGAATCATTATTGGGGTCGCCTAAGGTTTCAAAATCACTCATACGGGTCAACCCATTCCCCGTTTGTAAGTACTTAGGGACTCCCCAACCAAACGTTTAACCATTCAAATCTTAAAGTCTCGGATCACCACGAACACAACCAAAACTCCCCAATTTTTGGAACTCCACACCTCCATGGGATCTTATACTAACTATTGCACCCTAAACCGGGGGCCTCCAACCTCCACCGAGTCGCCCCGGATCCCGACAACCCACCTGGGCTACGAAAATTCTCTGTCTTTTCCTCCTAAAACGGCCTCTAGCGGGCCAACTATAAGAGATACCCTAAATATTATTATCGTGTCAGTAGGCGACCAGCAAGGGCATAGATATGATCCCGCCCCGGCCGCCGCCTCCTACGTTCCATTCTCTAGATATAAACAAAAACCCTAATAAAATATTACTAATTTAAAGCGCCTAAAGCGCTGGTATATTTTGTTATCATTGGAACCTCGCGCCAACCAGCGCGAGGTTTTGTTGTTTGCGCGGCCTCTCGATATTGTTGCAAAAACTTGTCTGCTTGGGGGCATTCATCACTTTGTTTTGACCGTCACCGACCAGCGTTCGCATGTTATTATGCCAGCTATATGCATCGTTTGCCGAGTCACCGCTCGTGCGTTTAGTGGCTTGCATATTTTGGTGGTCTGCTTGTGTTGATATTATATGTATATGTAGGGCGCATTTTATAACCGACAGGATGTGTGCTTAAATTTCCAAATTTCGAATTGTGGGCCCCGGAGAGAAAAAAAGGGGGGTAGACATAAGAGTATAAAAGAGCTGAGCCCGATTCATCGTCGGTACCAGTCGAGACTTTACTGTTGTTGTTTGGCGGTTGTCGCCATTTAAATTTCTTCACATCTCGCTATGCTTTTTGTTCTCTTATCGGGTTTTTGATTTACTAAGCGTGGTTTCTCGCCGTGCCTCCACGGTAGAGAGCCTCACCTGGTCCATGAGTTTTTCTTCTCAATCACGCAAAGGCCGACTTTGCGGACGTGGGAGCGTCGGAAGGATGTTCCGCGCGCCCGTAAAGGCCGTGCCCCGACAAAAAACAGTGGCGTAGCCACGGGGGGGCCAGGGGGGCACAGGCCCCTCTAGTTCCGACCGATGCCCCCCCAAATATACTGAGCTGTGCCCCCCTGGATTACAAGATGTGGATTTGGTGCATTCACAATGAGTGTATCGCTTATGTAAGGATGGAGTTCAGGGATGTACAGTTCACATACCATTCAGGATGGTGGTTGTGAGATATTAACCGTACAAAAAGATATATA
>JASANE010001285.1:0-18293 GCA_030248225.1 Trileptium ribeirensis
TAGGATTCAAACCACGACAACGAAGACGGCGACAGGTTGATGTCTTTAGTCGCTGAAGTAGTGCTGCGTGATCAATCGTGTCAAAAGCGGCTGACATGTCCAAGCAGATTAGAAGTTTCGGATATCATTGCAAATGTTTACTAACGCACTCTCGGTAGAATGTCCTTTACGGTATGCTGATTGGAATTTAGGAAGATGGTTGTAAATGTCCATATGATAAACCAGCTGATCCATGACTTCCCGCTCCATCAATTTCGCAATGTAGGAAATATTCGAAATTGGTCGAAAATTGTTCATGTCATTAACATTGGGACGTTTTATTCGAGGGCAGATAATGCTGGTTTTTTTCACGGATGCCGACAGTCAAAATCGTTAGAGATTCATTGACGAGAGCGGTGATTGGGTGATCATTAATATGAATGGTGTTAGGATAATATATATGACAGCTATATGTACTCAACTTACATAAATATTCATTTAACTATAATATACATATATATGTATACATATTATGCATTATAATTATAAAAATTTAAACCAAATACCGCCTAACTTTCAAAAGGTGCAGGGAAGAGCAGCAATAGACACGACAGTTTGTTACCAAATACCGAATATTTAGTGAATGGATTCTATGTTATTCGTGCGAGTGATGCTATGCTATATTTATCACTGCGAAAATTTCAACCAACTTGGCTTTCTTGTTATAATGTCATGGACGATAACAGGACGATAATTCGTGCTGAACATGGCTTAATGTGCGAAGATGCGCAGGGAAAAATATCAGAAAAAAGTTCCTTCTTACCTGTCGGTAGTTGCTGTAGTTCATAATTCATGTTATGTTCAATGGATTTCGACAATTTTTGTTCATAGACAAAAATGGTGACGATGTTTTTAACTAGTTTAATTAATGGATTAAGACAGAAAACGATGATAAAGGAATAATCTAACAGATAAACTGAATTTGATGAACTCTTTCATCGTTAGTGTTCAGGCAGTGCCGATTCCAGGGTTTCACGGCAAGGCGATCCCAAGTTGCCACACCCCTTCCACGAGGCCGCCGCATCCCCTCCCCCAACGAGGCGCCCCCATCGTTTCTTCTTGAAAAATTTTAGCACTATGAGGAAACATTCAGGGCGAATTAAGCCTCCAATATGATGAGACATCCCTAAGAAATTGGTTACCCGCCTTGCCTACCCCTGTCACCCCTGAGATCATCTACATCCCTGAGCCGACGAACCTGCATGTTCCGGTATGGGGTACCTACCCATGGATCCCCTGGATTCACCATTGCGTTCATTTGCTTGTTGGGACACGCTAAACTCGAACCTGGCTACCATGGTTCTAGCTCAACGTGCAGGCATGGGCCAGGTAACAGCTGTTGTTAGCATGCTAAAATATCTTCGGATCTGAAAAATATATCACCAAATTTTTCAGAAATTAACAATGCGTTTCATGAGATTATTAAGATTGCGGACTGCGCCCGGATACGGATATTCAAAAAAGTCGGAAACTCAGCCCGAAGTCCGGCCCGGCCCGAAAGAAAATGAGACAGGTCCGCCAGGTCTAAACTTCTCATTTCTAGAGGATAATAAGACTTTCTCAAACATACGTAAGAATGGTATATTGTGCTGTATCGTAAACTTTGTCCTAATCAAACTACTACTCGTAAACTTGGCTTTTGTATTTGTCTTTATGAAATTGTTTTATATTAGAAAACTGATACCAAATTCAAACATCATCTCTGTCTCTACAGAAGATATCAAATAATATTGCACTGGATGCAACTAATTCAAACAGATTAACATCATTTTACAAAAACCACGAAAACAAATTTAGGCGCTTGTGTTAATAGCTATAATGACTTCTCTATTGACATTAATATGCAGCCCTTTCGTTACTGCGAAAAAGGTGCGTTACAAATGTTTTTATTATTATTATTATTAATAGTAGTACCGCTTATTACCGCGAACTATTATCAAACGTTATCATTAGCATCCGTGTGTGACGTTCGCCCTGGGTACTAATAGATTAATTTTTACACAAATTTGGTGACACAGGCACTTGTTTTGTGTGCAATGTGCACGTATCGTATTTAACCATTTTATGATTGGTGTCGTTTTTTCTGAAATCGCTTATTCTCAAAATTCATCAAATCACATCATAAATCTTTTATAGGTGCATTTCGTTTTATATGAAATCGTACAGTTTTGTAAAATACCAGTTTTTTAAATTATACTGAGAATAATATCAAAAATTTGAATTGGTCAGTTTAATGCGGAAATTGCTGCAACCCAAGCTCACACAGCTACAAAGGGTCGAATCAACGCAAACTTTTTTACTTTTGGTGAATAATTAAGTAAAATAATCATTAATTAATAGCAGCTAAAGCGTGGAGTGAATATAACTTCAAACAACAAAATGACTTGGCTCGGGTCAACTTTCTTTGAACTATCACCGATTTCCTGGGGTCAATGGTCTTAAAAGAGAATCAAAAGAAACAAAGTTGGGTAATTTTTTATTTGTATAAGTTGCTTCCACCGTAAAGTTGTAGTTTATACGGTTGCAATAAAAAGTTGGTTAACTAAAAATGACTTGGCTCAGGTCAACTTTCTTTAAAATATCACCGTTTTCCTGGGGTCAGTGGTCGTAAAAGAGAATCAAAAGAGACAAAATTGGGTAACTTTTTAATTGTATAAGTTTCTTCCACCGTAAAGTTATGGTTTATACGGTTGCAATAAAAAGTTCGTTGACTAAAAATGAATTGGCTAAGGGCAACTTTCTTTAAACTATCACCGATTTCCTGGGGTCAATGCTTGTAAAAGAGAATCAAAAGAAACAAAGTTGGGTAACTTTTTAATTGTATCAGTTGCTTCCACCGTAAAGTTATGTTTTATACGGTTGTAATAAATATTTCGTTGACTAAAAATGAATTGGCTCAGGTCAGCTTTCTTTAAACTATCACCAATTTCCTGGAGTCAACGGTTGTAAAAGAGAATCAAAAGAAACAAACTTGGGCAACTCTTTAATTGTATCAGTTGCTTCCACCGTAAAGTTATGTTTTATACGCAGGGCCGTCTCAAGCTCATTGTGGCCTGTGGGCTGATGGTTTGATGTGGCCTGTTTGCCGAAAACGTTTCAGATACTGGTATGTTCCACTAGCTCACATTCACTAATTCTCTATACTGTGGCACAGAAAACACTTCACAAATACTATGACCAATATACATTTTAACAAATACCAATTATATTTCATGTCGTTTCTTACCTTTGCATGTTGTCTGTCTGTATCCACCTATCAGTTCCTACAAATCTTTCTTACGGCTCTTCATTTCAGCAAATGTGTCCACTAAGTCCGCGAATTCAAGGCTGCGAAGTAATTCAGATTCAACACTCATAAGCACAAGAGCTGAAAGTCTTTCTTCCTCCATTGTTGAACGATAAAAGTTTTTGACTAGCTTGAGCCTTGAAAATGATCGTTCACCTGAGCAGTTGGTAACCATTAGCGAAAGGAATATTCGTAACGTAATCTCTTGGGTGGTCGCTATCCATGAATGGCCTGACTTAGATAAAAATTTAAGCCTTTGTTAGAAAATTGGCATTAAAACTTATGCAGTCGCCCAAAAATGGCCTGTCCCCAAAGGTGGCCTGTGGGCTATAGCCCAGTTAGCCCTACCCTAGAGCCGGGCCTGTTTATACGGTTGTAATAAAAAGTTCGTTGGCTAAAAATGAATTGGCTAAGGTCAACTTTCTTTAAACTATCACCGATTTCCTGGGGTCAATGCTCGTAAAAGAGAATCAAAAGTAACAAAGTTGGGTAACCTTTTAATTGTATCAGTTGCTTCCAACGTAAAGTTATGTTTTATACGGTTGTAATAAACATTTTGTTGACTAAAAATGAATTGGCTCAGGTCAGCTTTCTTTAAACTATCACCAATTTCCTGGAGTAAACGGTTGTAAAAGAGAATCAAAAGAAACACAAAGTTGGGAAACTTTTTAATTGTATCAGCTGCTTCCACCGTAACGTTATGTTTTATGCGGTTGTAATAATTTCGTTGACTAAAAATGAATTGGCTCAGGTCAGCTTTCTTTAAACTATCACCAATTTCCTGGGGTCAACGGCTGTAAAAGAGAATCAAAGGAAACAAAGTTGGGCAACTTTTTAATTGTATCATTTGCTTCCACCGTAAAGTTATGTTTTATACGGATGTAATAAACATTTCGTTGACTAAAAATGAATTGGCTCAGGTCAGCTTTCTTTAAACTATCGCCAATTTCCTGGGGTCAACGGCTGTAAAAGAGAATCAAAAGAAACAAAGTTGGGCAACTTTTTAATTGTATCAGCTGCTTCCACCGTAAAGTTATGTTTTATACGGTTGTAATAAATATTTCGTTGACTAAAAATGAATTGGCTCAGGTCAGCTTTCTTTAAACTATCACCAATTTCCTGGAGTCAACGGTTGTAAAAGAGAATCAAAAGAAACAAAGTTGGGCAACTTTTTAATTGTATCAGTTGCTTCCACCGTAAAGTTATGTTTTATACGGTTGTAATAAAATGTTCGTTGGCTAAAAATGAATTGGCTAAGGGCAACTTTCTTTAAACTATCACCGATTTCCTGGGATCAATGCTCGTAAAAGAGAATCAAAAGAAACAAAGTTGGGTAACTTTTTAATTGTATCAGTTGCTTCCACCGTAAAGTTATGTTTTATACGGTTGTAATAAATATTTCGTTGACTAAAAATGAATTGGCTCAGGTCAGCTTTCTTTAAACTATCACCAATTTCCTGGAGTCAACGGTTGTAAAAGAGAATCAAAAGAAACAAAGTTGGGCAACTTTTTAATTGTATCAGTTGCTTCCACCGTAAAGTTATGTTTTATACGGTTGTAATAAAAAGTTCGTTGGCTAAAAATGAATTGGCTAAGGTCAACTTTCTTTAAACTATCACCGATTTCCTGGGGTCAATGCTCGTAAAAGAGAATCAAAAGTAACAAAGTTGGGTAACCTTTTAATTGTATCAGTTGCTTCCACCGTAAAGTTATGTTTTATACGGTTGTAATAAACATTTCGTTGACTAAAAATGAATTGGCTCAGGTCAGCTTTCTTTAAACTATCACCAATTTGCTGGAGTAAACGGTTGTAAAAGAGAATCAAAAGAAACACAAAGTTGGGCAACTTTTTAATTGTATCATTTGCTTCCACCGTAAAGTTATGTTTTATACGGATGTAATAAACATTTCGTTGACTAAAAATGAATTGGCTCAGGTCAGCTTTCTTTAAACTATCGCCAATTTCCTGGGGTCAACGGCTGTAAAAGAGAATCAAAAGAAACAAAGTTGGGCAACTTTTTAATTGTATCAGCTGCTTCCACCGTAACGTTATGTTTTATGCGGTTGTAATAATTTCGTTGACTAAAAATGAATTGGCTCAGGTCAGCTTTCTTTAAACTATCACCAATTTCCTGGGGTCAACGGCTGTAAAAGAGAATCAAAGGAAACAAAGTTGGGCAACTTTTTAATTGTATCATTTGCTTCCACCGTAAAGTTATGTTTTATACGGATGTAATAAACATTTCGTTGACTAAAAATGAATTGGCTCAGGTCAGCTTTCTTTAAACTATCGCCAATTTCCTGGGGTCAACGGCTGTAAAAGAGAATCAAAAGAAACAAAGTTGGGCAACTTTTTAATTGTATCAGCTGCTTCC
This sequence comes from Trileptium ribeirensis, assembly GCA_030248225.1. Taxonomy (NCBI): domain Eukaryota; kingdom Metazoa; phylum Nematoda; class Enoplea; order Enoplida; family Thoracostomopsidae; genus Trileptium; species Trileptium ribeirensis. The sequence goes on from JASANE010001285.1 coordinate 5,701, forward strand.
ACCGTAAAGTTATGTTTTATACGGTTGTAATAAATATTTCGTTGACTAAAAATGAATTGGCTCAGGTCAGCTTTCTTTAAACTATCACCAATTTCCTGGAGTCAACGGTTGTAAAAGAGAATCAAAAGAAACAAAGTTGGGCAACTTTTTAATTGTATCAGTTGCTTCCACCGTAAAGTTATGTTTTATACGGTTGTAATAAAATGTTCGTTGGCTAAAAATGAATTGGCTAAGGGCAACTTTCTTTAAACTATCACCGATTTCCTGGGATCAATGCTCGTAAAAGAGAATCAAAAGAAACAAAGTTGGGTAACTTTTTAATTGTATCAGTTGCTTCCACCGTAAAGTTATGTTTTATACGGTTGTAATAAATATTTCGTTGACTAAAAATGAATTGGCTCAGGTCAGCTTTCTTTAAACTATCACCAATTTCCTGGAGTCAACGGTTGTAAAAGAGAATCAAAAGAAACAAAGTTGGGCAACTTTTTAATTGTATCAGTTGCTTCCACCGTAAAGTTATGTTTTATACGGTTGTAATAAAAAGTTCGTTGGCTAAAAATGAATTGGCTAAGGTCAACTTTCTTTAAACTATCACCGATTTCCTGGGGTCAATGCTCGTAAAAGAGAATCAAAAGTAACAAAGTTGGGTAACCTTTTAATTGTATCAGTTGCTTCCACCGTAAAGTTATGTTTTATACGGTTGTAATAAACATTTCGTTGACTAAAAATGAATTGGCTCAGGTCAGCTTTCTTTAAACTATCACCAATTTGCTGGAGTAAACGGTTGTAAAAGAGAATCAAAAGAAACACAAAGTTGGGCAACTTTTTAATTGTATCAGCTGCTTCCACCGTAAAGTTATGTTTTACGCGGTTGTAATAATTTCGTTGACTAAAAATGAATTGGCTCAGGTCAGCTTTCTTTAAACTATCACCAATTTCCTGGGCTCAACGGCTGTAAAAGAGAATCAAAGGAAACAAAGTTGGGCAACTTTTTAATTGTATCAGTTGCTTCCACCGTAAAGTTATGTTTTATACGGATGTAATAAACATTTCGTTGACTAAAAATGAATTGGCTCAGGTCAGCTTTCTTTAAACTATCACCAATTTCCTGGGGTTAACGGCTGTAAAAGAGAATCAAAAGAAACAAAGTTGGGCAACTTTTTAATTGTATCAGCTGCTTCCACCGTAAAGTTATGTTTTATACGGTTGTAATAAAAAGTTCGTTGGCTAAAAATGAATTGGCTAAGGTCAACCTTCTTTAAACTATCACCGATTCCCTGGGGTCAATGCTCGTAAAAGAGAATCAAAAGAAACAAAGTTGGGCAACTTTTTAATTGTATCAGTTACTTCCACCGTAAAGTTATGTTTTATACGGATATAATATACATTTCGTTGACTAAAAATGAATTGGCTCAGGTCAGCTTTCTTTAAACTATCACCAATTTCCTGGGGTCAACGGTTGTAAAAGAGAATCAAAAGAAACAAAGTTGGGCAACTTTTTAATTGTATCAGTTACTTACACCGTAAAGTTGTGTTATATACGGATATAATAAACATTTCGTTGACTAAAAATGAATTGGCTCAGGTCAGCTTTCTTTAAACTATCACCAATTTCCTGGGGTCAACGCTTGTAAAAGAGAATCAAAAGAAACAAAGTTGGGCAACTTTTTAATTGTATCAGTTGCTTCCACCGTAAAGTTATATTTTATATGGTTGTAATAAAAATTTCGTTCTATTAGTTTTCACCACTTTGGTTAAAACTTTGATCACTCATATTATTATTTGGGTTCTGAGTAATTTACAACAGGCGATGATTACTACAGATTTTCTTGTTGAATTATAAATAACAGAATAAGGTCGTGTTTTAATATACGATGCAGGTCCTGCCGCTAAGAATTGAAGTATGTTTATTGTTGCTTACAGGACAATGCCAGGTAGTTGATATCCAATGATATACCTTGGTGCGGTTTCCAAGTTTCCAACTTGTCTACTTATAGTAAATAACACATCGAACAAACTTGGCTTAAATATTGCAGGATTGGTAGAACATAGGACGAACACATCTGTCTTCAATCTTAGACTTTGCGAAACACCTTGGATCGAAGGGTTTTACATCGGAGCTCTACAGGGATATCAATCAATTCACCTTAATAAATTGCGGTTTAAAACAGGGTCCTTTCAGAAAATATTCCAAATGGATACGGCCTGTAATTTTAACTATATTGTGGCACATGATATTGTTTTTCGCATAATGAATCTGTACGTAAAATTTAAAGCCATGTTTTTCTGTTGCATATTAATTTAATTATTACGTGGAATACATAATTTAATTTGCAGCAAAAACGCAACAAACATTAAGTTTTCTACACAACAAATTGTCTATGAGCTCTCACTTGGTGTTGTACTTTGTGTGCTAGGCTGAGTCTGATTGACGGTATTGAATATCAACTATGTACCGCGTTTAGAATTTCACAAATCCAGCTTCTCGACATTGGCAAATTGTATATGGTTTCCCGGTCAGCACTGTTTGTTTAATACCAAAAACCGTTATGTTTCTTTACTTATTTGAAGTTTAACTTTTAAAGTTTTACTAGAAGATCTGTCATAACTACTAAAGATTATCATTATGATATGCTAGTTCAATATGATAATAAAACCCCTGTATAGGGTGAAAGCCGGTACTTTTAGGCGATCTAAAGACACTGAGCAACGACGAAAATTTGAGAGCAAAATAATTGTACTAAATGTTATGACAACAGTGAAAAATTGACACTGTACATATTTGGCAGAACACAGGACTTCGGCGCAACTATTTATGTGCACCGTCGCAGACAGTAATTACATCGTTTTCAATGTTTTTGGATGCTCCCCAGGGCCATATTCATTCCTTTTATAATCTTTAGCTAACGCGGTCAATTCGTGTCATAATACCGATGGTACCCGCATGATTTACATGTTCAGGCTGCGCCTTTAGATGGGAAATGAGATGATAAAAATCTTTTTTCGGCCAAACACAAACAAGATTTTACAGTTTTCATACTTAACTTTGGTAACAGCAACTATTAGACTGATCCCTAGTCTTAGCCTGAGCCACAAACTAAGACTGAATCTTAGACTAAGCTTGAACTTCATGCTATAACTATGTCTGAAACTTCCAATTTCCGCAGTTTCCCAATTTCCACTTGTACTAAATTCATAGTTCCTTACTTCGCCAAACTGCCATTTACCCAAACCGATTTCCCTTTTTCAAATTCCCAGTTCCCCAAATTACCACTTTTTCAAAATTCACATTTTCTTAAATCCGTATTTTCCCACGTTCTCAAATTGTCAGTTTTCTGAGTGCTCAAATTACCAACCATCCGGATTACCCAAATTTCCATTTTCCTACTCTGTTTTCAAATTAAGAGAATTTCCGCATTTTCTCTACTTAACATAAGAAGTTGTAAATCTGGAACCTTTTAGATTCTCGCAGAAATTTTGGAAGCTCCTCCTTCCTACTTTGGTTATTGAACTGTGTGGTTGTTTTTGTAGCTATACGTGAAAATTCCCAAGAGGTGTGTATTCTGGCATACCACTTCGCGATAATGCGAAAATGCCCGGCTTTTAACTACATACTAAAGTACTAAAGCTGGTTACAGTTGAATAGAATGATTTGTGACTTGCCTAGTGTTAACCAAACAGAAATAAATTTTTAGTCTCATTATCCATCAGTATTTAGTCAATTCTTTGTTCCAAATGGTTAAGACGACTGCGTGTGGCTGTCGGCATATCTATCGGCCAGCGGTTTTTCCGGCCGATGCCTAATACTGCAGCAACAGCGTGGTGATATACGTAGATTCCACGTACTTAAAGGAAATGTTCATCCGAGAAATCAAACCTCATCATTTCCAGAAATATAACGACTCACCACACTGATCGTGGTATTTTGCTATTAATGACTTAAAATTATAAATCAATTTTGTTTTTAAATATAAAATTTGATTTTGCATTAAAAACGAAAAATGGCAATATGAAAGCTAAAAACGGAAAATTTATTTTTATCCTAATGAAATTTAGGCGATTTTCGATTTTCAGAAGACAGATCTTTGATACTACGTGAAACGTTGAATAAGTCAGTGTTGACGAACAAACGTGCGTGGTAATAAAGTTCATACACTAATCAGGATTTCGTAATTCATCATCATCCTACAGGATGGTGGTGTACCAGATATCTGGTCGAGCATATGCATAACAAATAACATACACATCGGACGTACAACATGTGCCTGCGGTTGAACAGACAATGCGCAGCTGCGCTATATGTATATAAGTTAAATCTTAATGCTGTGTTATAATACAGTTTAGGTGTTCAGTTATTTAATATAATAGAGCACTTATGTTGGTGAGAGAACATCGTTTTCGACTTTTATCAGGTCATGCATAATTTGCATGTATTGCAACGCGCTGCCCCGTATAGTGTTCAAAATATTTCACATATCCAGTTGCTAGGGTCTGCTCATCATTCCAAATATATATGCTAACGCACCGAGGTCTCAGGGTGCAGTAGGAGTCGCCGGGTGGTAGAGGTCGTCAGGGGGAGTGACACATAGTTGATCGACGACCTCCCAGCCAATTTCATGCACCCCAACGTTTTCCGAAATTTTTTTACAATAATAGGGTGAAGTTGGCAAAAAATTGTCCCTTGGCTCTGCAAAGGTGGGGGGGGGCGTTGGATCGCTGCGTTCGCATGCAAGCGACTTCTGATATTTGTTAGTATATAATTTATAATCCTTCTGTATATTTATAAAAACCTGTATTCCTATATAGTTAACTGCACATTATCCGCGAAAAATCATATTACCGAGCGTAGTACATGTTCTGGCAGAACATGTAATGCTACATAACCATTGTGACGAATGAGTTTTCATGAAAGTAACGCTTGTTTTATATATTAAGTATACGCGCATTAAACTCCCTGGATTTAAATACGACAAATTTGAAAACTAAATTTTTCATACAGTATTCGCGACCGCAAAATGGTAGTTTTCGATCATAACGTATTCTCGAACAATTTTGTACTGGTTTGAGATTGCCGATAGAGTATTCCGAAAGCGAACTTAACCTAGCCCACATCTAATTTTGTTATCTCATATAAAAACAAGTATATAGTTAAGATATTGTGTCTTAAAGAATATTGTTATCACGTTGTTGACTAAAATTTTTATCCAAATAAGCCTAGATTTTTAATCAATTTAAGCAAACAATGTTTGCTGCTTATTAATTTAATAAAACGTAGACGGGATGCTTTGTATTCTTAATGTTTCAAAAATATACTAATCGAAGAAATATCGTTATATGTAATGTTTGTCATTAGACTTTGCTTCATTACAAGTTTAATATTTCATCACGCATTTTCCCATTACGTGTTATCTCTTTCGTTATTTTATTTTTGTCCAAATTCAAAGTATATACTGCTAATTACGCTTTTATACTGCGTCAATATTTACATAACCGTCTTGTGACAAACGTAGATGACGAAACTTGGGATATCCAGTGGGGTCTTTTTCTTTAGTCCCACAGGCCGAAATTGGTCAATTTTGAAGATACAGTGATAATTTTGGTACCACTGGACTCTGCTGGGTAAAATGGTCCAGAATAGTCCAATTTCGGAGACATTTATGACGAATTTTTTACGATTTTTGAGTCCCCGCTTGGTACCCAAAAATTTCGAAAAAATCTCCAAAAACGCACAATTTGCAACGAATTGACGAGTTGAATCCAATAGTACTAAATTCAACAGAATTGTTTTACGAGTTAAGGAGTCATTTGGCAGTTAATTGAATTCGAGTGGAATGAGAGAGCGAAGCGAGCTCATTCCACTCTCGAGAGAAGCGAGCGAGTGGAACGAGAATTTTCAATTTTGGCTCTGTAGGGGGTTGAGGAGGTCCTGTCTGTGTGTCTGTCGCACCTGGATCTCGATAACGGTTGGGCAGATTTTGATGCAAGATAGCTCATTCGAACCGCAATGGTCGATTTAAGTGTAGTGACGGAGCCCGATTTTTGAATTTTTTCCCGTGAGAAAAGTTATGGGGCAAAATGACGTCATTTTGGCCCATTTTTCGGGCACCCCTCCAGTTTTTGCAACTTTTCTCAATAAGTAAACAAGCTATCCGCAAACTAATAGGCCTATCTATTCTATGTAGCTTTACAAGGGCTTTCCAATGATATATAACAAGTTTTTCAATTACTTCCCAATCTGGAGTCTATAAGCTTATAGTTGGCGCCAAATTTCATATTTGGTGAAAAGTCGTGGGAAATGCACCTAAATGTATGTTTTTTGTTGCTGTTAGTGTCTTATATGGGGTTTTCTGGGCCAACAAGCTGATTGCGAGTGTCAAAAATATTGTGTGGCAAATATTTTTCACACTTCTGCTTCATACTTGGTATGAAAACTGAGATTTTTCCCAACGCTCGGTTTGAATTTTTTAACGTTCTTTTCACGGTCAATTTAGGGTTTTATTGAATTATTAAATTGTTAGTTCATTGTTTTTGTACTCGTTGTATGGTGTTTTGTCTACTGCATACGTTGGCTATCAAAAGAGGCGGACGTAACTATGACTCATCACTCACGGTTTATATAATGCTGCACCTGCGTACTGTGCGTAGGCTTTGTTTGTGTGTTCTTTCTACAACAGACTTCGGTGGATTGTTCTCACCATTCGAATTCTGGCTCGCAAGCAAGCTTCACTACTGATATATAAAGATATGCATTTATGAAGAAAAATTTTTTCGAATTTTTTAGGTACCGAAAGGAGGCGATTAATTCGAACAAAATTTTTGTTTTAAATCTAGACAAAATGGCATGGCTTTATTATGAGCCAGCTCGTCGGGCTAAGTTGAATGGCACCAAAATTATCGCTGTATATGCAAAATTGACCAATTTCGGCCTGGGGGCTAAAAGAACAGACCCCTAACCTGGAAGTACTTGTAACGGGACAGGAGGGGCGGTGACTTATTCAGCTCACTCGGCTGAGGCATAGTACCCAAGCCTTTGGAGCATTACGATATCTCCCTTAACTCCCCCACGGAGTATGCACCCTGTTGGGGTAGGCTAACTCACACCCGTTCCCAAACCAAAGCGTTCAGGGGGTGCCTGCATTAGTGGCTCACGCGTCTAGATGTGCGAGAGGTCCATCCTGCATAACTGTCGCGTTGAGTAGTGACGACTACAAATGGGCAGTTTTTCTATGCCACTGATTGTGTCAAGCAGACGTTGTTCGAACCCGTGCGTAGTCATTATTTCGTTGGTCCCTCGTCTCCTAGATGAAACTCCGGCCTTCATATGTGGAAGATTCGCTCGTCCTCGCAAGATATGCTCCTGGTGCATTCTATACCGATGTACTCTCTCCCCAATCTGTCCATGCCGGTTACGTGCTCGACACAGTTGATTTGACCTTGACATTCCTTATGTGCCAGTAAACTTACCGCTTGCTAACCAAATATCTTATTTTGCTATTAAGTTAAAAAACTGTTACCTAGCGTTTTTCGATGAGCCGTAGTTCGGTACAAAACTGTTCGCGGACATACAGCTCAGAGATAGAAATCAGGGAAATTTTTGTTCGTGAAAATTCAACGAAAATTACTGATTTTTTGCGAACGAAAATCAACCCGATTTAGATTAGGCTGGCTTTGTATGCGAACACTACGAGCGAAACCACAGGACCGATTAATTTGTGCCGTCAGTATTACGTTAAATTTGACAATTGAAAAGCCCATAGGCATAAGATATCAGTTTGCACACCATTTGACAATCGTCAAAATTGTGTTCGAACACAAGTTGCAATTTGTGGTACTTGTTTATGATTTTGCCAATTTTCTGATAGCGAAAAACGATTAAATTTCCTCATTTGTTTCGTAACAAGGGTTTGCATTTCTTTAGAAGATAAGATGATGATGGGCACAGCTCAAGTTTACTCGCGCATTATTGTCGTTATCAGTGTCTACGGTCAAATTAACCGATGTGGCGTTGTTTACGTAACAGTGATCATATCCTATGGAGAATCCCTAGGATGCTGATTCACGATTACTTTGTGCCTGACGACCTTATACGACCGCCCGTAGCGACCGGTTGGCAAGAAAATTGAACTGGCAAAAGCCTGTAACGGCGTATTGGCAATGAACCTGTATTGGTAATAATATCGTTCGGACTGACGTCGTGACTTCGCTTTTGCTACTGGGACACTCTACACCTAAACAAGCGCTTGGCCTTTATCTCTTATCTTTTAACTTATATCTTTTAACTTAGCAACCACGGACTAGCGACTCAGGCCACCCGAACACTGGACCGAGAATATCTTCGAGACCGATTCAAATCTCGTATGATGGGCGCGTTACGAGACTGGTGAAGCTCTGATCCGATTGCTTGAACCTGCGCACACTGGAATCTTATCCAGGTCTGTAACTTCACCGAAGTAGAACTGATTACGGATGTTGATCTCAGATGTAGTCACAATTGCCTTATAAAATAGGGGAAGGATTTCGATACGCAAATTTTCTAGTCACCTTAGGATCAGTCGCGGGTCACTAGTCCCACATAACGCGATCAGTACGAAACAGGCACCTTAGTACTATTCGTAACATTGAACATGATTAGTACCGCAATGCTGAGGAAGAACATCCGAACAATTCAATATAAGTTAAACAGAGGTACACGGTAACTTCCTAAATTTGATGTTACTCTTGCCACATTTATCTAGTACACTACGCTAGTGCACCAGGGCTATTCACCTGGGCACCAAAACATCACAGAGACCAAGGTGAGCAGTTTTACTGTGATCCGGAAAATCATGATGTAAGTAAGTACAAATGAAACTTTACAAATATGGCACAGAAAACAATATTAAATTATAAAGCCATCAGTGATACTGGGCTATAAATCGAGTACAACCGCCGATGCTGGTTCTAAGCTCTCAAAGCGGAGTTAAGTCTCACATTCAGCTACACCTTTGCTTTCGGCCTGCTCAACCGCGCGGTCGGATCGAATGTGCGAATGGATGTTCTTTGGCTTTGCACGAGAATACATTGTGGTAACTCGAAAGGGTTTATGGGATCGCGGCCGAACCAGTCAGTGCACCTAAGTCGGCAGGGACGCCTCCGAACCTAGTTGGCCTTACACGAAAGGTTTGAGTCTGGGTGACGAATGTATGGTATCTGGTACGTTAGTCAGACCCGAACTGCGAATAGAATGTTGAACTCGGTTGTGTGGAACAGCGATTGACCCCACCTGAGCGCCTGGGCAGTGAGACCCACTTGTTACAATAATGAGAACCAGATCTTTCGAGGCATACCTGATCCATTGTAATGTTTAAAACACGAACGCCAGATACTCAGAGTTACGAACAAATGCCACATTTCGTCGTAGTACGGGACCATTAGTATCGCTGGCCAATAGCGTAAACTCTGTACTGTTTGTTAATCGACCTTGACCAAAAGTATACACTCCACACTGCTTATGTATTAAACTCCACAAGAAAAAATATTAACACTGACCGGTGCCCCCAGATAAGGCGGGACGCTGGGAAGGGATAAGCTTTTGGGGCTGAGCGAGAACCGGAGCAGCGCAAATCGAACGAAATCCGAAAAGAAATCTCTGATGCAGTATAAATATACGACAGACGTCCAAGGCACTGAGTGCAAGACCGCGCATCCATGCGTGCCGTTTCGAAAAGAAAACAATGAAGAAATAAGAAAACAAACAGAGTAAAACTTGAAGAAATAGGCATCTGCTCACAACGCATGCTCACACATAAACTGATTCCCCGATCAAATGACTCAAACACTTGCATCGAGTATGCTCCGCCTTCTCTTAAAATCTGATGCCGATCAGACAAATATGCCTCATAATTACCTCAGTTGTACGCACTTATTAGAATCGGCCTACCAGTTTCTTCAAAAATTACACTGCACTAAGTATACCTTTGGACGTTGTCAATCCGCGAACAATGATGTTTCAACAGCTCGAACCTATCTTGAGAGTAACCTATAGTTTTTGCAGCCGGACTTATATGCCCAAAGTCATAGTAAACTTTTACAACGCTAACACAATACAACAATAACCAAGACACCCAGATAACAAGTCGCCAAAAACCACAGCGTAATCTAGATCGGCTAAATTTTATAACGCCAAAACGATAATTCTAGAGCAGATTTCAAAACACTGAATTGTAGAACCGTAGATAACAGAAACTAAAAACTACTGGTAATTTTATCGAGATTGTAAAGCGTAGTGAAGCATAGGTACATCTAGGCTTTTGCGTGAACAGCTAATCAGCTCTCGATAACTTACGTCGATATCATATATGTGGATATAGCACAATACCGCACAAATTAGAATAAAACAAACGCCGGCAATAAATTTACCGTGTTCGAAAACCCCCAAGTGCAAGCTATCAGACTCCCAGGACGTCACAATAAAATTAGGAATTTTGGGTCGAGGAACCATGGGAGCGCCACACTACCCTACCCATGGTGACATGGACCATAGAGCAATTTTCAACACCGGCAACGGGTTTCCCATGTCCGAAAACCCACAAGCGAAACTTTTCAGCCGTCCAGGACGTCAGAGCAAATTTTCGAATTTTGCGTCGAGGAACCACGAGGGTGCCATACCTCAAGCCCCATAACTCCAGAACCTAAGCATTAATCGAAAAACAAAAAAGAGGCATCAGCATTTATCGATTTACTATAAAATAAAACCAACCCGATAAACAATTCGAAAGTTAAGATAAAAATAATCTTGCTTCTGTGAAGGGTACTAAATGGAGTAAAAACCCTCATTTTGACCTCTGACCTTTAACCATGGCTGCGCCATTCCCGGTACCCATGGAATCATTGGTCGCCAAGCAAACCAACAACGGCAATGAGTTTCCCACAGCCGAAAATCCACAAGTGAAACTTTTCAGCCGCCCAGAACGTCAGAACAAATTATCGAATTTTGGGTCGAGGAACCACGAAAGTGCCATATGTCAAACCCCATAACTATTGAACCGGAGCTTTAGTCGAAAAGCAAAAAAGAGGCATCGGTATTTATAATTTTACTATGATATGAAATCAACGAGAGAAAAAAGTTTAAAAGCTAAGATATAAATAACATTGCTTCTGTTAAGAACCTAAAAGGGAGTAAAAACACGTAATTTTGACCTCTGAGCCAAGAACGAGACCTCACATCAAAAAACGCTCGGGAACGTACATGGTAAATCGACTATACCTGTTTGAATAAGCCCAAGATCATAAAAATAGGTTAAGTCGTTACCGAGTGATGGCTCATCACACACACAGACAGAATTTAAAAGCTTTCAGCCCTGCAACGCACAATCTCCATTACGTTACACTGCGCTCTGAATAGCGCTTTGATCGCTATTGTTATTCTGAAATACTGCAAAGGGTATAGCAAAACCATTAATTGTAGTATGTTGTCAGTATATTAATTTCGACCAATATCAATGATCAAACTGGACCGTCGGCAACCTAAACAGGCTCATCGTGAGTAGGTCCCTGCTACGAACGTGAAGCCTTAAAGCCCATACTTCCCCACTACAAAACGAATATTGTTTGATAAGAACGTTATATAAACAAATGATAAGAAAACAAGTACAAACCAACAAATATAATAGTACTCAGCGAGATCTAATCCTGCGCTCGCCACCCGTACACTCGATTACCCGGATTACATGTAAAGGGCTCTGTCGTAACGTTATGTTTGAACGTACTCTGTCAGAACAGCACTCAAAAAGCTCGGTAACTAGCAAATTATGTCACAACAGTCAACACTATGTGCCAACACGGGTTAGACGTGGCCAAGGGACCTGCCCGCCATTAAGCTCCCAACGCAACCACGGAAGAAGTAAAAGCTATCAGATGTTTTCGACGACAGAAATCGTCCCTAACACGATAAAACAAAACGCAATATCGAACTCAAGCTAAATATCGATCAGTCGGCAACACAAATAGCCTTATCACCACTTCACGGTACGCTACACCGAAAGTGGAACCAATATATCAAAGACTAAATATTTTTTATATATAATACAGAACCCAGTCTCCCATTACTTACAGTACAGTGAACAACACGCGTATCGCCGAATCTCAAACGAAAAAGGGCAATTACCTTCACGGCAGCCAAAAAACAAAAGGGCGGAGTAACTGAGTAAGTGAAACAGGACGAAAATAGAGCCCCTTACTTTGTTAATATGGAAGGACTTGATAGAAAAACGAAACGGGACAGGGTGGATCCACTTTTTGAACTGATAGACGGTTTCTACCAAAGAATGTAAATGTAGATAAATTTTATCCAGCTCGTTATGAGCTTCACCACGAGGGGCGACACATGACATTCTCTCGCTTGAACGCAAAATCGTCCGCACCGGCGTAGCCAGGATTTCCTCAAGGGGGGGACAAAATACTGCAAAAATTTAGACAAGTAAATACGCTTCATGAAGACGCTATAAGCTAAAACGCGGGCTGTTATCAACGCATGATTTAATCACATAGCAAGATTTTTCTCATTACATAAGTAAACTGAATTATCTTAAATTATAGCAAGATTTTTCTCATTA
>JASANE010001288.1:0-18792 GCA_030248225.1 Trileptium ribeirensis
TGTTCTTGGTAAGTTTCGTATTGCTATTTGACGTAAAGTTGACTTAGCCAAAAAGGAACAGAATAGTATATCATCCAATCATCTACAATATTCCTATCATCCAAGCCGAACGCTATTTTCAAAAAAAATTTGGCACTCATTTATTCCAATTTACCCTCAATTTGGCCTATTTTTCGTCAATTTTATTTTTCCCCCAATTTCGCCCAATTTCTGCTTATTTTCGTTCGTATTTTTGCATATTTTTGCAAAATTTTTTGCACCTTAAAAATGAAATATTTCATGCAAACCCTGAGGGCCATAAGCTATCTTCCCACTGGCAGGCGGTTTCGGCGGAGCTCCGAGCGAGGCTCCAAAAAGCCGAGGGATAATCCCTCTGTTCAACATATGAGCATGTATAACACTTCGGATTGTCTTCAACTAAAACCGACTCAAGAATTGTGCTTTAGAAAATAGTCCTTAATATACGCTTAAGATTTAACGCCACAGTTTCCTGGTGTACGGACAGTTTAAGAAAACTAGTTACTCTGTGCTATGTCATGCATTAATCAATTTCCAGGTATAGCTACCAGTTAAGCTTCTAATTTTTGATTTCATCAGTTCAAAGAAAACAACTTGTATTTTTAATACAATTTCATGGTAAACGGAAAGTATCTAGCTGTGTTTGAAAATGCATGGTCAAAAATGAAAATATAAAGCTAATACATACAAATAAAATATCTAATGGCGTCGTATCTTAAAATAGATACATGCAGTCAAGCTCACACAAACGTTATGGCCTAGCTGAGCAGTAAGATTTATTGGCAAGAACCAGGGGATAGATATGCAAAACCTCACGAGCTGTATTCTGGCTTTGTGACAGAATCCGGCCATAGTTGCACGCATCTTAAGGTAAATGATGCATAACGACTGGATATATCAGCATAAAAATCTTTTTTGTTGAGTCTCAGCGGCGGAGTGTTTTTGTACGACAAGTCTTATAAATCGCGGAAGCTGAAGTAAATAGAATAAAACATAAAAACATTTAAATAAAATATCCCGCAGAAACGTGGATAAAATTATAACATGTTCCCCGGGAACTTATATTATTAGTCTGCTTATCAACATTATCCGCAATTTCAGAAGATGCTGTTGCATCACTGTGACAGTTCTCCACCCACTTTTACCGAACCTGGTTGGATTTTGGCATGAATTTTGACTCGCATGAACGTCATGTCGACTATGCTCTAGTGGTGAAAAGTCAGAGGTCGGCTTGATCTGCTCCAATTACATTGGTGCAGACTGGCTGCGAGACGAGAATTCAGAGCAGAAACGTGAGCTCAAATTTTCGTTTTTGCTAGTAGTATGCTGTAAATAGTTCACCTTTACCATAGTTCTAGATATTTGTGTTCACAGATATTAATATAATAGGAAAAAAAAACAAGAAGAAACGGCAACAACGAACCGCCAAGTCCATTAGATACACTGGACATGTAGCTTATGGTGAAACCCTAACATCAAGTCCTTGGTTAGAGGACGAAAAGAAGAAATTGGCGCTTTTGCTTCAAGCGTTGCGATCTGGGTAAAGCTTATTTATAGAGGAAAACAAAAATTTGGAGCGTCTTTTATAAACTAAATCCTAGGAATTGCTATGTAGATGTCATATTTAATGCTTAATTAAAATAAGAGTGTGTATTTAAATTATTAATGCCAGCAGTAATGAATGACTGGGATGATGAAAAGTTAAGTCGTAACCAATATCGGAGGCGACGCCATAATGTCAGAACTTACAACAGCTATGAAATTTGTTACTACAATATTGTCAGAAATCAGAGCAATAACCCCATATATGCAGAAGCAGGGGTAAAGGAGGGGACCACTTACACCCCACCCGCACCTACCCCACCCCGGACCTGGTGTGCCCGCATCAGCCCCCCCCCACAATTCTCGACGACGCGCGGAAAATTTAATTTGTAAATTGGAAAACATATAGTGAACCCCTGCCAAATGTGGTTCTAAACTTCCGCAAAGTGCGTCCTCGGGGCGGGGAGATCGTCAACTTTTTTCATCATCGTCTCGTTGGACCTACTACCAGAGGACATCTACCCCTCGAGACTACTGGAACCACCCGCCGTCCACAGTTCCAGGCTAATCCCGAGTGTCAGCATGCATGCCTTAACCTCTTGGTTTGTTCACATTGCTTCCAATTCGAGTCGCACTTGTACGCTCACACAAATGTTTACCATGTACCCGATCAAATTGGATCCGATAGAGCAAGCAAAATTTAGCCAAAGTTCGAATAGGATGCTACACTAGTAGAGAAATATATAAGCACACGTACTGCATACGTTAGGCCGCAATAATGGCAGAATTCTTCCGCACCAGATCGAATGCTATTTACGCCCACAAATTGAATTGGAAGGGTAAAGAACTGAATCAAACCTGATCGATAAAAATTGTTATGTGAGCATTCATTATGTATGTCAATGTCAACTGATTAGAACTGTAACAAAATGTTATGCAATTAAAAATTTTAATATGTATTTTGGTTGATAATACAAATTCATTGACACTTGCTATAGTAGATTTATCGAAAAATGTTTGTTTGCGTTTGCTTTAGCCAAGGTGCGATTGCGACCAATATCTATTTTTACGTCGTCTGTCGTAGTCCATAATTTATAGCCGGCTATTCCCAGTACACATTTACAATTTTTGTGGATATGAGTCCTGCATCGTTATTGAAAAAATTACATACTAAAAGAAAAAGTCAATATATATTCCTCATTTTAAAGAAAATTGTTCTGCCGTATAGACACATAGACCCGTTTGTAGGTTACTGCACTAAAACAAAGTTTTGTAACAATAACGACTATGACTCATGAAAGTACGGGAAATATTTTTATTGTTACAGTTGATTTCGTTGAATCATGGGCACATAGGCATTCATCTGTTGTTTTACAAGTTCTTGGGTTAAATAATGGCTAATTTTAGGCCAAAATAAAATTGAATTTAGGTAATTTTGATAGTTTATGTTAGTTTAAGTGGAACACTATGTGATCCACATTTTCACAAAGTCTTCGAAATTGCGCTTAGATAGCCGAAAGCACACTTTTGGACCAAAATTCGTGTATATTGCATTGTTATCATTTACGGCTTTGCTATAGTTGGTTCTGTTTGGTTCAAATTTTGACTGTGTATGTAATCGCTACTGTCACAGGCGGAAACAGTCGTTAATTTCATCCTGATGTCTGATTTACTATGAAATAAAGGATCAAGGCATTTTCGTGACAAAATCACACTAAATGTTATTGTTATTGTCTACATCTTTGCAATGACTGGTACGATTTGATTCAAGGTACAAGCTTGAGTTATTTACCCGTTAACCGAATTTATCAGCTTGCACTGATAATAAGAATTATTCATGGTTTGTACTGGCTAAGCATTAACTAAAAGACTAGACCAAACTGTCTTAGCGTAGACAAGACTGTGTAATTTTATTGTTTACAGGAGTTTACAAAAAGTTCAATGCCGGTTTGTCGACAAATCATGGCAGTTATGACAACGAACGATATTATTGGTGCTATGTCTGAGGTGCATATGAAGGTAAATAATAAATCTCAAAACCATAAACTTATGGGTCATGTAAAATTGATGCTAAACCCATATTAGCAAGTATGAATATCGATAATTGCAAAATGATTCAAATTCACATGGTTCCCGTAAAGCTTACTACTTATCATTCAATTCGAACTGGGCGTAGTCAATACGTCGGTTGAAAGCCCACCTATGTAGTCACCTGCAGTCAAAGCACTTTGAAAGCGACCTCAAAAGCATCGTAGCAACTGAAATAAAAATTATTATGAATTCCAACAATCACCCTTGCCCTAACATATGTTTCAGGTTAGTTTACTTAAATACGCAGAATTGGTAGTTTACAAAACTGCTTATGGTATTTATATTCACGAGGAGCACTGCGCTGTACGGATAGAAAAACAGCTTAGCGTGACGTATGTAAACGGAAACGGTAGCCAACATTTAGGGTTTGAAATACAGCTGAAGGTCTAATGATTAAGTTTAAAGCTAAGGGTTAATTTAAATTTACGTAATCGACAGTGATATATAGTACACTTTACTTACGCCTCACAGGTTTATGTTGATCCGACTTCTTTAGTCATTGTGAAGGTAGCAGTTGTACGTGTCAGTAATGGCGGCATGTTGCGGCAACGAAATCTAAAAGGATGATTCTAAACGATTCAAATTATCTTTTTTTCGGGTCCACTACCAAAGATGTTTAACATGTGAATATTTTGTCAAATGGACAGGCCAAAATTTTATGGGAGCCTTATACTAAGCCTATGGCTATGTCGGACGGATGCCACTTGATGAAGTTTCGCACTAAGCTGTTCTTTTCTAACCGTATGCTTTTACCTTATGTACGTTTTCGTACGAAGTCCGTTTAGAACTGGTGTGCTTTCGAGACTTAGCTTTCATCCTCCGCATACTGGGCAATTTTCTTGCAAAACTGAATTTTTGATCATTTTATGCGGCGTTTACGTTATAAAAGACCTCCCATGTCAAAGTTTTGTCTTCCAATGGTCCAGACCACACCATTCATTGGTATACGGTGTATACCTACACTATAGAATGCAGGAGATAGTGTACCAGACACCATTAACTTAATTATAGTGGCTAAATTTACCTATAATTGTTTATTACTGACGGCGTCAAGCACACCATCCACAAACACATTATATAAGGCGTGTAAATAACAGCATGGTGTAGTTAACACCATTTTAATTTTATGGTGTGGTCTACAACATGCTACTATCGACATTACCTTTAATGTGTACTATCTGAAAATACAATCACAAACACCATGGTGTCAAAGACACCATATATTTGATGGTCGCAGAGACACTGAGGGTGGACAAAATTTTCACATGGGGGTCCTTTATAACGCAAAACACTGCATTACTTCATAAAATTTGTAAATTTTAACTACACCATATATAACGCTAGGCGGATAAACGCGTCTATAATTTTAGGTTGCTCATATATAGTATAGGCATTTGATCCCTCAGCCACGCAAGGGGTAACCCACACTTGCATAATCAAACTTTAACTTCGCTGCATATCATCAAACACTTGTTTCTTCCACTTCGTGCTAAACTTGTTAGTGCACGTCAAAATTCTCATTTTTCCTGGCGTGAAATTGTCAAGCAAGTTAATTTATAAACAAATTAATTCAAGACTTTGAAATGGGTCGAACTGTAGTTTATATTTTGCCGCACCCACCACTTAGCATATATATGTAAGAATTGGAGTTTTAAAGGATTTCAGTTATTTTCACCTTACGACATTAACCAAAACCTGTATTGTCTAACAAAAATACGTGTTCAGTCTTCTGCAATACCTGAAAATATGTGAATGTGTCACATACTAATGCATGAGTCCACAATGATAAGTTCACCTAGGTTGTTCGTTTGTAATGGCGGTTCTTAATCTCAAAACCAATGTCCGCAAAGATATCGTGGTTTTACTTTTTTACGCGAGCTTTTTATCCTATACTATGTAACGGTGCGTACCTATCTACTCTGTACCCTAAGGGGCCTTTACTTGAACCTCAACCCGCCTGCAGCTATAGTTGCAATTTACTAAAGGCACCCTGCATCACTGGCTGTTCTATAAACGTTTGTTGTTTACTGTTTGTCACACGTATTTAGTGTTTACTATGCGCTATAGTTGTTAATTGTAAATGTCTTGCAAAGGTATGTGTATTGTACGTGCATCTATTTATACAAGATGTGTGGTTATGCATAAGTATGTTTATGAATTTATATGTTGGCAGAATCTTGTGTACATGTGTTTGTGTCTGTATGTGCATTTAATGTATTTAGCCTGTGCTGGAATTTTTGTACAGGGTGCAGGAGAAATTTCAAGTCTTAGCTAATTTCAAGAGAGTTTTACATGAGACACGAATTTACAAGAGTTTTATGTAAGCCTAAGGCATAGAATTTAAATATGTCGGATTTGAGTGTAAGGGTTGGGTGTCTTAAGCATTAGGCCTACATTAGCGGATATGTGTATGTGTATCTGCTGGATTTTCGACTAAAATCTAAAATTTTGTTTATACTTAGGAATTCTGGGAAATTCATAAAAACTTATTTTCTAACGAATAAAATTCACTTAGGTTTAAGAGAGAATTTTAGGGGAGTGGAACCAGAGTAAAACTTGGAAAACTTTACATGTAATTTCGATCTCTTAGAAAAATCAACTAGGATAAAATTGGGAGTAGACTTATAGCTCGGGTATTTAAGCGGTCGCGCAGCTAGATCAGGGCCTCAGTCGAACTCAGAAGCTGTGCAATCAAGGTGAGTACGGTTCAGCCGTTTATTTGTTTTATTGTGTGTAGAGTTTGTAGTTTGTTATAGTGTGTGAAATAAACTCTCTGAATTATTAGTGTTACAAGTCAAGGCCTTAGGAATAAGCTAGTACAATAAATGGTCCGTGGTGCTCGCATTGGGGAATATTGTAGTAACCAACTGTTAGTTCGTGTGTTATCTACGGTAGGACTAAACACCCTTGGACCACGTAGGCTACAACTATTATATATTCAAAACCCGTGAACGTAGCTATACTATTAACATTCCCCTTTGTGAGCGCGAAAAAGCGTGCAGCTCGACAAATGTACCGAAATTGTCAAGACAATGCACGCAAATTGTGTTTGAATGACAAGAACAAAATGCTCAAGGATTCTTGATGGCCAAATTTTGACCGCAAATTTTGCTCGATTTCGCTCGTGATTTTGACGGAAGAACAAACGTGGCCTACATATTTAATGTGAACTCACGCGTTAATATATTCTGAATGCTTGTGAAATATACAAATATAAATCATACACGTTCAACTTTTACGTATACAAGGAACACTACTTCGCTTGTCGGAAGCATATATACATTTAAACCAATAAAAGATTCGCGAAGTTAAAATTCTATTGACCAGAAATAGCAAAAACATGTTTACAAAGTGCACTATTAGTAAAATTTGATGTTTATTCACCAAAACCTAAAGGTGTAGTAGCAGATACATCTCCGTTTTTAGCTGAATGTAACACTCAATTCTTTCACTATATGAGAAATTATATCTCAAACGATTTAGCGTTAATGGAACTAACAGAGGCTTAGTCGAATAGTTAGGCCAGAATTTCAGCAATACATTGCTGATCCTATTTTGCTATCCACGATAAGCTAAGAATGGATATATTACTAACTTTTTTCAGCAGATGCCTCGATTGAAATTATAAAATAAAGAACTTGCCTTATAGAAATCCGAACACTTTTTGTGTTGTCAGAAGATTAAACAATTAAAATTCAATACCCGCATTTTTATCTAAATCCTTTAATATCATAAATTGAATGAAATTTAAGAGTGTTCAGCGGATAATAAAAATGTTATTGCCGTTCTTTGATTTTTGAGAAACGCATTTTATGACATTGAATGATCTGTCGTCATTCCAGATAAAAGTTGTTTAATGCAATCATCTGAAGCATCAGTAATGTAGTTTCCGTTGCGCCATTTTACGCGGATTGTAATAAACCAAACTGTGAAATATTAATCTATTTTAATTGCATTTAAAGTATTTTAGGGATTTCTGGCACTTTTAAAACGAACAAATAACGACGTGAAACAGTCTACAGCCCGATTGGTTAATACATTTGCATCACTAAAATCAGGTACCTTATACACTCAAATTTTATAGATTCATCCATTCATATTGATACTACCAAGAGTGCATTAGAGAAAAGTATGACACTGCCCAGCATTCATATATTAACCCGAATTTGATGACGTGGGCGTTGTCGGTCTGACCTGCATTGTTAGGGGGTTGTCATGCACAGACCCCGTCATTTTTTGGGTAGGTGCAAGTCTGGCACCCAGTTTTGAGTGGAGTTCGGCTTATAAGCAGCTAGCGGTTCAACCGACCCCCTCCCCAAAACTGTGGGCCCCAGCTGCGCCCCTAAAACTAGTGGTTTATGCATGACGAACCCACTGAAATTGGGAGAGGCTGACCCAAAACACCTGTGTCATCAAGCATGGGTTAACATATGACTGCTGAGTAGTGTGATACTATTCTCTAATGTACATTTGATATGAACTAACATTGTATATGATCATAAATTATAGGCTATTCGTGAGACGTAAGAATCAGAACTCAAAAACGCAAGCTGTATACGTAGAATGACGCTCAGAGATGAAAAACGTAGGCGAACCTACCTAATGAATCTAATAAATATAGATATATGGGTTGCGTCTGACCATAAATCTATTTGCTGCAATACCATATTTAAGCTAGTGTAGTGTTGGTAGAACACTGCAATGTCAAACATAAGCCTAACATAACACGATGATCATTCAAATAACGTGGTCCGACAAATTTGTAAAGCAGTAAAACATTATTTTATTACTGTTAAACCATATTAGTGTCATCAAGGTTCTCATACACGGCACTACGCTGCCTATGTTAAAGCCAAATTCTAGGAAAATTTGTTTTTATCAAACTGCCTCGATCTTACGATGAAAAATAAATACTGGAAATATTAACATATAGGCTGATAAACTTCAAGGCAAATTAGAATAAACTTATAAAATACAATAGCGAAACTTCACCCGAAAATGGAACAGATTGGCAACCCTCTGCTTACAGATGTCATATAAATTTTGGCAGCACATTGTAACGTAATGACGCTTTGAACTTTTCGCTGTATGCCAATAGAAATATCTGTATGCAAGTTTTCCGAATCTTATATTTCTGGTAGCAGCAGCTTAAGGAAAAGAAACAGCTATCAGCTATTGCTTGACGTATTAATGTTTTCCACTCAGTTGGTTGAATTAACTGATAGTTGGTAAAGTCATAATAACCAAAATGTCAGCTGAACAAAATTTGCCTTTTTGAACAGAGCAGAAACCGAGAGTCCTACTGAAACACCAAAATCTCCTGCTGTATTATCACATAGCCAATTTTGGTGCTGAAATAAATCTAACAATGATAATGATTTTAACCACCGCTTCTGACGTAAATCTGACGCAATATCAGACCAATAAGGTTTGACAAACCGATGTGATTTGCAGTAGCTTTATTAGACATAAATTGTGTAAATGAAACATATAGTTATACTGAACGAAGGTACGAGTGCTATACAACAGCGTAAAAATAAAATGCTCAAATAATATTTCTTTATCTACCTCAAATTGAATCTCTATATCGCATAACACAAATTTCAGGCCGTGATTATTTGGGTCACAGCGAGCTGCTAATAACAACGTTGGTAGATGTAATCAAGCATTCGGCGAAACGTTCACCATGTCTTGAACACTCCCTGGCGACATTACAAAAGCTGAGTATGAGGTAAATAACTTATAGTGAGTCGTTTAGCATGCATGTCACGTTGTACCCTGACTTGTTAATGCCAAAGTCCATTACAGACTCTTGGCTGTGACAATCGTTTCACATTACGTTATAGGTGTCTAGTGGTTTAGCAAAATATTCGCGAAATATTAGCAGCTTTAGCAAAACCTTTTCAAGCAAAATTTATGAATTCGAAATAATTTCGACGTTATCTCCTAACGTACCCCCTTGGAGCTATCAAAACCCTGAAAAGACGGAGTTTAAACACATATGCATTACATTATTATGTATTGTGATTTACGCAGTCGATTTTTGCGCCATTGTTTTACTACATATTCACTTAATATTCATCTGACATTGCGGTTGCAGAGTGCTGCCACATCAGTCACCATTGTGCAGACTTCTCTATCCTTTGCAGCATTTGACACGATTTTCCTGGAACCATTGCGCCAGGAGCGGTAAGAAGCTTGAGGGAAATGTTACGCAGCACCTTTAGTGATCTGTCGCTTCCACGTTGTGAATGCTTGGCCACCCTGTCTTGGCCATCCATCAGGTCTATCAGCCAGAAGAACACGCCGAGGCCATCGGTAGTTTTTCATCCGCACTACATGCACTGCTAGCCTTAGCCGGTTGCCTTTGATGTCACCCGTAAGAATCAGCAGGATTGCAACGTTTTCTGAGCTCATCGTTGGTGATACGATCTCTTAGTGAGACTCGCAAGACCCGCGTTCGACAAAAGTTCTCAAACACTTTCAGTTGATCCAATCCGCGTTGTTTCTCATGCATTGTTTCGCTACCGCACAGGAGAACGTAACGTAAAACATCGTTATATAACGTCATCTTTGTATCTGTCGAGATATTGTTTGCTGCCTAGATACGCTGTTGTCCGCAAAATGCTGCATGTGCTTTAGCTATGCGGTACGGTTTCTCAATATCTGCAAAGCTGGTTCCGTCGAAATAACAGCCAAGATAGCAGAACTGATCTGCATACTCTATGGTGGTAGACAGCAGTGTGAGGTTTGAGCGATCCGGGATGCAGTATGTTAAAATATCGGTCTCGATAAAGTTTATGGCTGGACCAATGTGTAAACTTGCTTGTCATGCAGATGCGATGCAGCAGATGTTCAATTATGCCGTGTTTACGTTATAAGTTGCCCACCACGTGGAAGTTTTGTCCACGTACAGCCTGCGTAACACCGTTGACGATATAGTGTAGGGAACAAATTATATATGGTGTTTCGGAAACCATCAGCATTTATGTACGTTGTCATGGAAACCGTAAACTTTAAGCTAGCGGTGATAATAATAATTTGTGAAGCTTGTTGTTTTTTCGTTGTAGGGAGTTTATACAGTACACGATTTGTCCATGCCGTCGCTACGCTTTAAACGGCAAGGTTTATGGAATACAGTTAATCAGCTTAAATAATTTTAAATTTCACTTAGCTAATTTCCCTGCTTTTTTAACAAACTATTCAAACATAGGGTGTCGAATACACCATAGTGTAATGTACACGGTGTCCGCGACATCGTTGCTTGTACTGCATAGTATAGCCTTACGACTACAATGCACCATGGCATGGTCGTGATCAAGCAGTGACAAATCTTCCATATGGCGGTCGTTTTATAACGTAACCGCCACACTAGAGCTGAGCTTTCAGCGACCACAGCCCCACTCATCCGCATAGCAGGTTTCGAAGAAGCGGGTCGAGGCGCTGTTGAACGCTACTGCAGCTTCATGAAGTATAGAACTCTGCATCACCCAATCTACGGTGTAGTTGATCAGAATGGGAGACAGAATTGAACCTGCAGTGCGCCTGTTTTTAATTCAAATGGTTCTGACGTTCGATTCTGAAGACCGACAGTACACAAAGACGGATCGAATATATCATCTGATCAATAATATGATTTTAGTGGAGAGACCGTCAGCTTCCATAATTCTATATAACGATGGAAGGCAAACAGAATCGAAAGCGGATTTGAAATCGATATAGACTATCGCAGTACGTCTTCGGAACTCGCGACGGTGTTATATATACGTGTATATGAAAAAATTTTTATCGACTGTTTTATCCCATGTCAACCTTTTTGATCTTTACTCTCCAGATTTGTCATCTATGTACTGAGCGTTGCGAAGTTTTGTTCCAAGCTTACTACAAAGCCTCTGAACAACGGATAAGAGTACAAAAGGTGAGTACGCACGTGAGAAAAATAGGTGGAATAGAATAAATGTTGAAATTTAGTAACCCACTACAAGTGGAATTAACGATGCAAAAAACAGTCCTATCTCACAGTGCATATAATGCGTGAGTAAACTTAAGGTGATCCCAACATCCATCCTATTTTGTAATATTTGATATCCAACCGCAATCCCTTGGTACGGAAAATGGGTGAATTTCGTACGGTTTTTCGGTAGCTGAAAATTGGTAAAATCTAATCCAAGTACCAGAAATTTATATCTTGTATTCAAACAGAATTTCGGCGTCTTCAATTTACAGAAATTAGATTCTTTAATGCCGAATCAGCTAAATTTGGATTATTCCGTGTTAGCGAACAAATTTAATACAAAATCGACATCACAAGTAAATTGATCCTGTAATGACGCTCTTGGTTTGCGAACAAACACGATTAATTCAACTTCAGCAAACTTTCGTTCTCAAACATTTGGTTACTTTTACTTGAATTTTCGTGAACACATACCGGCTAGATTTCAATTGCGAGCAGTGTGTTCGCGAACAGTTTTACGTCGAATTTCAACTACTCAAAAATCGTTCCGTAACAATTTATATGCCAAATTACAAAATAAGATGGCTGGGGGTCATCTTAAGTTTACTCGTGCAGAACATAGCATCGCACGGATACTACGCACTTGACTACACAATGCAATTTTATTAATACTTGATATACAACATCGCTTGCACAGAAAGTAATTGACACAACGTTAAAAAAGCTGTCCAGTACACCTTTCAGAGGTATACTATCACGTGGTGAACTTTGAAGATGAATGTTGTTTTCACGCTCATACCTAATTTACTGTTTTAATTGAGGGGAATGCTGGAATAATTTGTGAACTACAGCCAAGACGAGATTAGCAGCGATACCTCAAAACTATCAGGGAGCTTTCTGATCCCATTCGAATTTTGATATTGAGTGCTTAGTCAACCCTCATCCATAGGTGGTATTTTCCCTATTTCATCGTCCAAAAAACACTTCCCTGTATTATAAATTGTTTGGAAATTTGCTATGATGATTTAGTGAAAAATTAGATTAGGGTATCACACAGTACCGGTTAATACGCTTGAGTTCAGACTTCAGTTGTAGGGGTGGGTGAGGGGAGAATCAACGCGTTAACTTTTATTTCTCATGGCGTTCGCGCCCACGACGATAAATGACCATTTTTGGAAAGTATTTTTTAATCTAGAAAAATATTTTTCAATTGTTTTCTCAAAGAAAGATGGGGTAAACACAATTAGCTTTTATTTTCTTGCTAGAGAATACTACCGTAATAGAAGAGACGCACTACGGTATGTAGTTGTTAAAAAGTACCTTTATTTTTAACTAACGTTAGGATACGTATACATTTAACTAACGTATACATCAGGACTGAAATAACACACGTTGACATAATTTAGATTATTGAAAAGACCAAGTCGTTGTATTAAAAGTGGGAATTTTTGTAATTTGAGCATTTTTTCATTAGAAAAAATTATACGTAAGGATGAGTTTTTGCCAACTTTGGTCAGATATATTGCATGTTACGTAGTTATTTCAACGGTTATCATATTATTAATGCTTCAGGTGTTTAAAAATCCATTTGGGTTTTGCTTCGGTTTTTTTTTCGAAATACGTTTGAGCTTTTTACACAACTTGGACATTTAAAACTTATACCGTTATTGCAGCGTCAAAAACATATAAATATTACCACGAATGCATAACCTGAAACTATGGATTACTGAACCAGTAGAAACACTCTTGCCCTTACATGCGCAGCAAGTTTAGATCCAACTATGCTCGCATATGCTAACTTGCAAATTTATCATCACACGTTGAAATATTACACTAGGCAAGGGTATTAGTTTGCCTGTGCTTTTCTAGCCACTGTTATTTTAGCTAATGCAGGCGAAGGAGCTTCGAATATACCGGGAATATAAATTGTCGCATTTTTTGATAACTTGTAGCAGTGAGTAGGAAGGGCCGAAAATTCAAAGCGCAACTTTACTGCAGCGAATCTTTGCATTTACAAAATAAAAATTTGCCGAAGCAGCTTCAGCGATTAATTGACATGTTTCTGCTGTCTTTAAACTCGAAATAAAAGCGAAATTAATCAATAGTACTATTAGTAATTATTAGAAGAGTTGAAAATTCTGAAAATATATATCCGGACTAAGGATCAAAACGAATTACTGACATCCGCAATTTTCGCCCAAAAACAAGGCGCAATTCCCGAAAAGCGCTGCAACTACAGTTGATTACATTATATTGAGTAGGGTTTCCCTGGGTCATATAATTTTGCTTTGTATTAATCATATGCGAGTGTTTGCAATTTTATCATTTTTCGAATTTTTACCATTTGAGGCGTTTAAGACATATTTCATCCAAAACATAATTATCTGGTCGGAGCGTGCGAAACTATATTGCCATCGATTAGCTAAAATGTTGACTTTGGTAGTGTGCCAACTTGAACTAAAGGCGATCAAGGGTGATATGGACCCAAGATTGGCGAAAGGGGTGGTACCAAAATGAGGCATAGTATAAACGAAGGAGGTAGCCTCTCGCGAATTTCGGGAGACCAATTATTGTTGTAGCTTCAACACCGGTGATCTAACTAAAGAATTTACTCTCTAAATTTTTTTACTCTTCTATGACTTTTGAGTAAAGCTAAATAAAAATTTGGATCTACAAGTGGCGATGTTGCGCCATTATTATAGGCGGTGTAAGGAGAGGTCGTGGATGAATTTACTGGCATTATATTCCAAAAGTTGTATCTAGGTAGTTTTAACTGGTATCAAATTGTCTAGGTTTCTAGAACTGAAAGTGTATTGAGCGAGGGCAGCGGAGTCTCAGTCTATAGAAGTGAAGCTGGTGGAATGGCACTCATTATTGTAAATTTGTTGAGCTAACACCTGGGCTCCTGCAAAAATATTGAACTTTTTGAAACAACTTTGGGATTTCGAGTCCCTAAAAACTGAACTTTCCTATTCATGATTATGATAAGTTAATTTATAAATTAAGATCAATTGGTGTATGAAACTGCCTCAAGTATTAATTTAAACGCGTTTTTTTTCTTAAAACACAATTTAATCGCAACCGAATAATGTATGTTTTAAATAATGCAGTAGCTACCCCATTCGAAAGTATTATATATTACAAAATAAGCACTAAAAACACACACAAATTGCAAAAGTTTCGTGAATTCGTTGAGTTTTCCGCTTCGACAACATATTTTTCTTATTTTACTTAGAATAAAGAATAAAGAATATTTGTTTTTGTTTAAACTAATGTAAAATTTTAACTATGCTACTTCATTTTGTTTGTGATTAAACACCTACTACATGATTTGGCTACGTCAGCAATAACATCAAGAATAGCATAAAGTTTGAACAATCATTCATTACTCTCATGCGTTGCAGTAAACGCTGCTCACATTTTCTGCAGATATTTGTTCCCACACTGACTTGTTACTATTATGTTATCATGTTATTTTGGGAAATCAAAGAAAAATAATAAATAATATGCTCATTAACATAGCAAAGCAAAGCCTTATTTATACTACGATAATTGTTTATGAAATGCATCTATAGATATGGCATGTTCTTGGTTTTTCAAGTTTTATTAGAATGTATAATGTTTGGGTTCGATAATCAGTTTTCAATTCTATACCACCTGGGTTTCGTCTGATAAGTTGCATTAACAAATTTCGCAAACATTTGTGGCGGATTTTATAATCGTTTGTGACGCACTCCGCAAGCAATTGTGGCAAATTCCATTTACCAGCAGTTAAATAATATGTCTATTTTGACCATAAGATATACGTCCCGTCATGAATGAAAACTTTAAACTGTGATTATGTTTGCGTCGAGCTCCGCAAGCATTTATGGCAAATCCCATTAACCAGCACTTAAATAACACGTCTATTTCAACGTTGATATCAACGTCCCGTCATCAATGGTAATTTTAAACTGTGATTATTTCATCTTTGAAAAAGTGACACTAAACTAATCTCGTTTGCAATTTGTATACTTGAAATACGATTGTAGGCGTAAAGTTCAACTGGTTCTTATCAAGCTCGACGTCATATCATGGCTTGTCGTTTTCATGCAAGAACCAACAGCTGTAAGCGATTACGGTCTCGAATTTGGGATTGCTCTTTTGATGAACCTTAGTTTACGAACGAAAGGTATGACTCCATAAGAGGGTCAGGTTCTTTATACATTTAATTAAATTGTAATCCCATTTTCAGTTGTTTACGAGGTACAAAATTAATATTTTGTGGCTTATCTCCTGTCATGGAAGCACGACAACCTGTTCATTAACAACATCTGTCACTTGCCAACACCAGCACGCAGTGTATCCAATCCCTTCTTGCTTTAAAGTTGGCTATGATTTAATCATGAAATTCCACGACTTTAACAGTAAGCGTACTGACTTAGGTTTGTTCCACACCGCCTTGGGGTTGTATATAACGTGGTCCTGAACCTGCTTCAACGATGATGGTCCTGAAGCTGTCGTTGGAGAAAATTGAATGACACGTCCTGGTTACTTGCAGTGTCTGAATTAATTTCTGAATATATGTGTTTCCTACCCCACATATACATGTCACCCCAGGGTTTAAACGTGGGGTCATTGAGCAGTTATGCCCAACATTTTATTCTAAACAAGGTTATTGTGGGACTGTTAGATATACGTTAGCCTGCGAAAGAGTCTGGCGTTTTTAGTCTAGTACTTGTATTGTGGTGTCGTCAGTCTGCTGCAAGTTTCCAGCCTGCCGGTGCACTATGATTGCTATTTTTCCAACGCAATTTTGTAGCACCCGATACTTTCTAGTTTTCAATTGATTTTCAATATAACCTGTTCTCAGCTGCCAAATCTATAATGAAGGGCCTGTAGTATTAGTAAACCAGACTAACATAGCAGTTCTGTTATATTATTCTATGATTTCACTGCTCATGTCATCATGACAATCAAAGCTGGTGTCATGGCAATAGTTAATATTGCAAGTTTCCTCCCCGCCGGAGCATTATGATTGCTATTTTTCCAACGCAATTTTGTAGCACCCGATACTTTCTAGTTTTCAATTGATTTTCAATATAACCTGTTCTCAGCTGCCAAATCTATAAAGAAGTGTCTGTAGTATTAGTAAACCAGACTAACATAGCAGTTCTGACATATTATTCTATGATATCACTGATAATGTCATCATGACAATCAAAGCTGGTGTCATGGCAATAGTTAATACTGCAAGTTTCCTCCCTGCCGGAGCATTATGATTGCTACTTTTCCAACGCAATTTTGTAGCACCCGATACTTTCTAGTTTTGAATGATTTTCAATATAACCTGTTCTCAGCTGTTAAATCTATATAGAAGGTCCTGTAGCGTTAGTAAATCAGACTAACACAGCAGTTCTGTCTTATTATTTCATAATTTCACTGCTCACGTCATCATAGAAACTTGACGCTGATGTCATAGTAATTGCCAATACTAGGTGTACTCTAATGCAGCCTCAACAAATATAATTGTGCAATTTGTGTGCTGAAACATTAAGTAAACTATACGTTGTTCTGTTACTGATATAGGGATGAAATACTTGACAGGCAGATTCTACTAAAATTATTTATAAAAATATTGTATTGCAACTGTATAAAAGCTGCGGAAACGGCACTTAGGTTTTTAGTTCATTGTGAAGCTGTCAGTAAGGAATTCGGCACGGGCTGTTTATTTAAAGTGCGCTAGTATTAAGTATTACAGTGCCTAAAAACTGTACTGTTGAAATTGCACTTACAATTTCTAACAGATCATCGTTTGCCCACGTAAAGCTATTGTCATTGCCATGAAGTGATGGCCAATTATTTACATTTGGTGCATAAAAACACTGGTCGAATGTACATTTTTTACGAAAAAAAAATTTTAATTTTGGCCCTGTCACAGCGTATTTATGAAAAATTATTTGAGCAGGGATACCAGATGAAAATGCGGTATGATTTACGATACTTGTATACAGTATTAATGCGAGGATAGTGCATTAACGCATGCGCATTTTGTATCGTTGATGAATAAAAAGTAAATTACCGCTACTAAAATGTATATAATATTATATATTGTAACAAAGCCCACACAAACCTACTAAAATAAGACCTTTGAAATATAATCATTTTGATGATGAAACGTGCTTGCATGAACAAAATATATTTGTTTATATAATATACTGTATTTAGCTACTTGTCTTTATAACTGCTCATATGTTTCCATAATTTATGAAGAAACCAATATATTTCTGTATTACTATTTACTCCACTTTTCCAGTTTTGGACTAAGCCCCCGTTTACAACAGCTACAGAATTGCACAATTATATTTGTTGAGGCTGCATTAGAGTACACCTAGTTGTGGCAATTACTATGACATCAGCGTCAAGTTTCTATGATGACGTGAGCAGTGAAATTATGCCAGTAATAAGACAGAACTGCTGTGTTAGTCTGATTTACTAACGCTACAGGACCTTCTATATAGATTTAACAGCTCGCCAACCCCCATCTGGAAATCATTCCAAAACTAGAAAGTATCGGGTGCTACAAAATTGCGTTGGAAAAGTAGCAATCATGATGCTGCCGGCGGGGAGGAAACTTGCAGTATTAACTATTGCCATGACACCAGCTTTGATTGTCATGATGACATTATCAGTGATATCATAGAATAATATGCCCAGAACTGCTATGTTAGTCTGGTTTACTAATACTACAGACACTTCTTTATAGATTTGGCAGCTGAGAACACGTTATATTGAAAATCAATTGAAAACCTGTAGAAAGTATTAGGTACTACAGGAATTTAGTTGGAAAAATAGCAATCATAATGCTCCGGCAGGGAGGAAACTTGCAATATTAACTATTGCCATGACACCAGCTTCTAGATTGTCATGATGACATGAGCAGTGAAATCATAGAATAATATAACAGAACTGCTATGTTAGTCTGGTTTACTAATACTACAGGCCCTTCATTATAGATTTGGCAGCTGAGAACAGGTTATATTGAAAATCAATTGAAAACTAGAAAGTATCGGGTGCTACAAAATTGCGTTGGAAAAATAGCAATCATAGTGCACCGGCAGGCTGTATGAAACTTGCAGCAGACTGACGACACCACAATTTGCGAGTACTAGACTAAAAACGCCAGACTCTTTCGCAGGTAAGCATAG
>JASANE010001292.1:0-19517 GCA_030248225.1 Trileptium ribeirensis
CCAGGACGCAGGCAGGTGGCAGACAGACAAGAGCAACATTTAGTCTGATTATGGCCCGAGTTTCATCACCTTTTCGCTGCAAAATGGTAGACCATTATTAGGCCAACAGTATACGTCCTCCATTTAAACAATAATGCGCTGTGAACTCATCAACTAATTTATACAACATCGATCTGAGGGACGGGGGGCATCCTGAGTCTTTGGCGCTAGGGGGAGTGAAGGTGGGACTGTAGATATGCCTTAAAGGAGAGGAGAGTCCGACGTTTATGCGTGTAATCCTCAACAAACGATGCGCAACTATGAATGAAACTTATACTAAATGACAAAAAATTAACAAGTTCACAAATCGTTGTTTTAAATTATAATGAAATGTTCATAAATTTTAGTTAGAGCGCATGAATTAGAAACATAATTATCCAAATTAGATAAGATCCGAACCATAGCTACGGAGGACGTCATGTGATGACATTTTGCGTAAGCCGACGCTCCGAGTCGAATCTGTGACAAGACCGAATCAGACTCGACCCGAATGCAGTCTGCAGTGCGAGTGAATGTAGCAAACGTGATCAGTTGTGACAAATACAATTTTGTAGTAAATATAAGATTTTTTCGTTTAACAACAAGGTTTGATGCTTTATCTTAGTGAAAACGTGATTTGTTTCGATAGCGCAAATAATATGAAGCTATATAATTATTTCATCAAGCGTTGGACGCGGCCACATTGCTGAATATGTTCACCCAGATTAATTATGAAGTCGTCACATACTTACGATGAACATATAACTACCCTTATATATTTCACTTGGTTGCCGATTATTATTTCAAATATTACTTTGAATAAACGATATATTTTATACTGGATTCATAGTCTTTTATATGATATATTAATCGCAATGAGCTGCTGTATAAGCAACACATAGTCGGTAAACGGCAAGTGAAAGTGAAACTGAATAGTAAATAGTCGACAATGTTACTGTGGTAAATTACTGAGTTAACGATATTGAAACTGTAAAGGAGTGTTCACACGCTCAAACTTTTTGCTCAAATTTTGATCAAAATTTGAAAGCATTTTTTGCAAGTTTGAAAGTGTGAACATTGTTCAAGTTTTTCAAGGGTATTCCTTTTGACAATAATCCACGAGATGTATTACCTGAAAAAGGTTGAGTTCAAATTTTGATCTCAAGTATTAAAACAGCGCGATTTTTGTTCAAAAATCACAGTCTAATTTTGATCAAGATTTTATCAAATTTTAGCTCAAATTTTGAGCGTGTGAACATGTCTTTAATAATATTACAAATGAAGCAGCTTCGGTTACTTAAATAGGAACGTGCCTGTGGCGTGTGGGATGTTTTGTGCAGGAAAAGAGATATAGGTGCTTGTCGGCCTATACCAATGCAGACGAATCCAAGGAATATTCGTATTGAATGTGGATACAGCTTCGATCTACGGTAGCCTGAACTGCCTAAACAGCCTGTTCAAAACTACTTAAACCGTTCGCCGAATATCAATATTTATACATAAAAAATATGCTATTACTTGGGCTTTCGACACTTATACCATAACCGAATGCCCTCTGCTATCAAAATAAAATATTCGCAATGACCGTGAATTATTTTTGGCTAAATTTCTCATAGTCCACGTCCTATATACTAAAACTCGGCCCTTTCAAGCGTATAGTGTTGCCAGGCATTGTCTAAATTCCGAAGCAAATATAGCAAAAATCAAACAAATATATACAATTCAGTGCCATCAATCAGCGAAATTTGATGCGGACGCAGTGCCATGTGATTCAAAAACTACAAAACCGATGGCCAATAATGAGATCCGATAGCAGGATATAGTGCTCCGAACTTGCTATACCGAAAATTCTTACAAGTTTAGAAGTTCAACTCCACCCGCCCCAACTTATAAACAGCAAAAAAAGTACGCGACAAGCCATTAGCTCCGTTAGCTCAATAAAATAGTGCTTATCACCGTTAGAAAAGCGTAATCACATTATATTAGCGTGCATATCAAGTGATGAAATGGATCGTTATTTTGGCTACTAAAGGCACTCTCAACTCCGAATAATATTGTCTTGTTAATAACAAAACTGTCGGTGGAATTGAGCGTATTTACAGTGGATATTGCATAATTTTTGGGTTCTGTGTACCTAATTTTAACCTTTTTTTGGTAAAGTTGCTTTCATTGTCACTCGCAATATATACGTGACGTGAAAATTTTCCGATACTCGTTTTCGTTTTAGCGACTAACCACTGTGTCTTTTGGCAGGGTTGATCTTTTCGTTAGACGGGCGATACAGGAATTGATTCCAAATTTTATATTTATAGTAGTGGGATATATGCTGTATGCTTTTCTCAATATGCGACTCCAGAAACTCATTTATCAGTAATAGGATTAACTTTAAGGCTTTTGGTTTTTCGCAACATGGTTTTCTTAGCATTTAGTTGAGCATTCTAACACACACTCATTTTTTACTCCTCGTAAAATTTGTGAAATATAATATTCAATCAGAGCTTTTCTGGCTTTCACACAGTACCACTTCTTATGTTTCAAAATATTTGTGAAATTCTATGAACAGAGTTTTAATATAAATCTCATAAAATACAGCACCTTAAATACTCTGACTTTTTAAGCACATAAAGATCTTTGTACCTACTAACAACTTTATCGATATTAGTAATTGGTTTGTTGTACGCCTGCTTAGCAAGAAATCAGATAACTAAATTTAAACGTAAGGTAGCCGTGTTTTGCCTTTTAGAAATTCGCCTAGCTTTCGGCAAACTATCACCCATATATTCTCGAAGCTCCGAAAATAATTGTGCAGCAAGTTC
Source organism: Trileptium ribeirensis (assembly GCA_030248225.1). Classification (NCBI taxonomy): domain Eukaryota; kingdom Metazoa; phylum Nematoda; class Enoplea; order Enoplida; family Thoracostomopsidae; genus Trileptium; species Trileptium ribeirensis. Next base: position 2,835 of record JASANE010001292.1, read on the forward strand.
AGGAATTACCAAAGATCTTCACTATGTCACACATTTGTACATAATAGTCGTTACAGCGATTCTGCGGGCCATTAGACCAGAAAACAGGGGGGTACTTTAGTCAGGCTTTTGCGGATCCGAAATACTGTGTAATAAACACTTGTATCGAACCAAATGTCTCGGGGTCATACATAAAATTTATCGTGCTACCAACTGAGTCTGGGGTGCCAGTATCTCTTGACCGTAGCGTGGTCAATTTCCTTAGCACTAACGTCACTATGTCACACATTTTTGTACATAACAGTCGTTTTCAGCGATTCTATGGGCCATTAGTGCAGCAAACAGTGCGGTACTTTAGTCAGGCTTTTGCGGATCCGAAATACTGGGTAATAAACACTCGTATCGAATCAAATGTCTCTGGATCATACATAAAATTTATCGTGCTACCAACTGAGTCTGGGGTGCCAGCATCTCTTCATCGTAGCGTGGTCAATTTCCTTAGCACTAACGTAAATGTTTCTATCTAAAATGTGTAATTATTGGAACAAACACCAGTTTGCTTTTGACTATATATAAAAGCCTCAGAATTATCGTAAGGACTAACGCCGATTTCATTAACACTAACGTAAATGTTTGCCTCTAAAATGTGTAATTATTGGAACAAACACTAGTTTGCTTTTGATCACATATATAACAGCTTCACAATTGCCGTGATAACTAACGTCGATTTCACTACCAATAACGTAAATGTTTGTAACTAAAATGTGTAATTATGGCAATAAACGCCCTTCAGAATTATCGAGAGGACTAACGTCTATTTCATTAGCACTAACGTAAATGTTTGTCACTAAAATGCGTAATTATTGGAACAAGCACAAGTTTGCTTTTGACTATCTATATGACAGGTTCAGAATTACCGTGAGGACTAACGTCTATTTCATTAACACTAACGTAAGCGTTTCTCTCTTAAATGTGTAATTAGTAATTATTGGAACAAACGCCGGTTTGCTTTTAATTACATATTTACATATATAGCAGCTCAATACAGGCAAATTTTGGAAATTCCTTTGAGTAAATTACATGTCATCCCTTCCATACAAGTAGTTTTTCGAAATTTAGTGTTTTCATAAAAATATACAAACATATATTTGTGCGATGCTGTTAGCTCGAATTCCGCTTGAACTAAAATCATTGTGAGCTTTGCAGACACTTTTTTCTGAATCCAAGAGCTTCATCCAAGTAGTCATTATCAGCGGTGGTTTCCTAAGAGCCAATGCTATCGGGTATAAAATCGGAAAAATCGAACGCTAGCTCGTTTTACAACAGTATGCTTTGTTACTGCTTTCCGCGATGATATCGTTGTCTGCGCAATCAACGGTTTGCTATTTACGATTATTGAACAAAGATTCAGTGTAATCCTGACTATGTGTATTTGACTTATGCAATAACGTCTTTTCTGCTGACTTATGGATGATTCGGTAAGTGATCAAATTGTAATTGTCTTAACGTGATAAATGCTCTTAAACGGCTTTGTCTGGTGCAACCTAGTGCAGCTGCGTGATCCTTATGCGACTGCTGCTGCTCTAATACGCGTAGTAAGATTTTAAATGGCCGCTCAGTACACCTCTAAGTGCCTTTGTGGCGCTTTGTTATCGTTTCGTAGGTGCAACGTCTCTACCAAATAAAGTACAGTTAAATTGCAGTATATATTTATCATCTGCGTGATTTAGTTTTGTTGACAATCAAATGCATTCCAATGCGCTAAATATATAAAATAAAAGAAAAAATACTGTTAGAAAATTGTTTATCACACGCCCAGACAATATTAGTTTTTAATGGCAGTTAACGCAGTTCTTCGATGTGAACTTAGTTGTATTTATATCGCTAAATAACTATGATTATAAGTAAAAAACTCGATATAAAAATTGCTGTTTTCAAGAATTTTTGAATTCAAAAAACCAACACTAAATAAACAAAAATGGTAATGCCTAATAGTATACTTGTATTTTCGCATTGTGTTCGTTTCAATGTTTAAAGTAAACGTATTTATATGATAATCTTCTGTAAGTAACTAATTCTTTTGTGTATTATTACCTTCGCCCAAGTTAGCCAGAGGGGTGTTACGTTATAACACCCCTCTGGTTAGAAAACGAATAGCTAATACCAAAGACCGGGTCGTAGATGAGCTGAATCTCACCGACTTAGGTTTAGTCTATGGCTCATAGAAGGACCTAAGTTTATGCTAAGGCTCATTGTTGTCCTTGTCTTCGTTGTATCATCATCCTCAGGGTTAAAGTTTAGTATGTCCAAAACCCCATGGCCTACATTTTATTTACTTCCCGCAGGGTTACTTTGGCCGTTGTCTTTATTTGTGCCGCATTTATATAATTTTCAACTAACAGTTTGCATAAATTGCAACAATAACTGACGATGACATAACTCAAAAACATTAAGCCAGCCGTATACAAATACATAGGTTAGACTATTCCGACTGTCGATATCGATATTTTTTTAATATTATTACAACAGATAAAAGTTCAAAACTGTATGTTTTCGTGATCTCTAAAAATATTTTGATTATCAGTAACAGTTTTGTTAAATGCTGTAAAGCAACACTTAAATTGGGGCTTCCTCAAATCAGAAAACGGAAAACGAATAAGGTCTAAACTCATCTTTGCCAAGTTGAAACTTAACCGTGTTTTCATTATGGAACATTTTAGCAAGCTAATCTAACTGACAATCACCACTCTATATATAGGAGTTGCATAGTGTACAGCAAACGTAGTGTGCAGTGCTCCTTTTATCATCAGCTTGAATGCTGGCATTATACTGTACACAATAAAGCACTACAAGATGTGTATCAAAGCTTACTAGGAATATCTTTTAAAGGTAAAGAAGAATGTTACAACACGATGGCTATGACAAAAGAACAAAATACATTAGAATATTATACGCTCAATTGCCTGAAAGTGAAAAAAGTGTAATTTCTCTGCATATACTACGACTAAGTCGCCGCATGGAGGCATAGTTTTGGCTGCAGCGAAATGGACACTGTAAACCAGTTCAAACGGCGATACATCATACTATTTAGTTCTATAACTTCGCCTTACAAAAGAATATTAGTATGTATTATACGTATTTCCGTATCAAATAGGTCGAAATTCTCTTTGTTATATTTTTACTTATATTCACGGAAGTCGGTTGACGCACAAAAACAATAACGTTTCCAATGAACGTTTTGACGCGTATATAGATTAATAAAGTTTCAGTTATCAAACATTCGTTTTGATATTGCCTCGAAACTTACCGGTTCGTTAACTAGAATCATTTCCGCGGAAATATCTATATGAAATAAATGAAAAACTCACTCAATAAAATTAGAATCATCAGACGAAAAACGAGCAATGAATTTTGTTTCATACTCAACCAGTGACGAGACGAAGTACTGACCTAAACAACAGTCCCATAGTTTTAATAAGACCCCAGTACAATATTTTTACTTACAAAACGTTTATATGCTTCTACTGAAATAATTTAGAGAACTTAAAGACACTTGTCACAAGTTCTGTAAATTCAGCACGATATATTCTATGAACATTATATAATGCTATTATGAGCAGGAATAATTCAAGCTTCGTAAAATTTGATATTTAAAACTGTAATATCATACTTTTAAAATAGCAACCTATTTGCTTCGCTTTTGCGTTAGCAGCAAATATACAAGGCGTTTCTGCTGAACCCCTTGCAACAATCGCTGGGGGAAGGGAACGGACGACGGCCGTTGGACATGAAAAGATCGAAATGCCTGCCAGAATGCAGTTATGCTGACGCTCTAAGCATATTAAGCCCTAAATGACATAAGTGAAAACAAAGTTACAGCCTGAATAAACAAGCCTGAGATATTATAATATGTGTATTTCAATATGTATAATATATCCAATGTGGCTTTTTAGATTGAGCTAATTCAAGGGTTTTCAATAATAATTAGTTTACTCTCTCTGTAAAGTTAATGACAAGATTGTGTTTTTATTGTCTTTGTTTATGTTTAATTTATGCTTATTGTCTTAATTTTTAAACGACTGATTTCGACTGCGTTCATTTTGTCACAACTTTTAGGCTGTGGGTCTGTTTAACGTTTCTCTATGTTGTCTTTGAGAAGGATTATTATCGGAGCGGACGATAATAGATTGTTTCTACATACATTTAACGTTTTCCTTGTTCAAACATCGATAAATTCTGGTTCGAGCCTGACAAATAACAAATACACTACAAACATTTTAATACTGTAACAGTGCGAAGTTGTTTTACAAATTTCTTGGTTCATCTGGGCGCCGTTTGAAAAGCAGATGATTGGTTGACGCACTGTCGTTGTTCGCCAATGTGATTTGAGCGCTGTTCGTCCACGTCCTGTCGTGATTGAATCGATTGCTTTGCTCGCTTCGAGCAGGAAGCTGTTTTTTCATATTTCTTGGCTCGTCAGATGATTGATGTTTGGATCGTTTGCGTGTTGACATTGTTGTATAGCTACTGTTGACTTCATGCACCGTCGTTGTTCGCTAATATGATTCGAACGTTGTTGCCCACCGTCCGTCGCCGTCGTTGAATCGATTGCTTTGTTCGCTTCAAGCGACGAACCATCATGTCGGGATCAGTAATATAAGGCCCATTGGTCTTACTTCGTGTTGCGGAGAAAATTACAACCAATGTCTTTATTATCAGAAAACAAAATATAAAAAATGACATGACGCCCAATGTGCGAACGAATAAAATGAAAACTGCGATGCTGTATTAATGTTCCTTTCTGATGTGGCAGCTTTAGCAGCAGCTTAGCCACAGGGGTGCAGGCGTACCTCGCGGTAAACTTCAGAATCATAGAGCCTAGCAAACGTAAATAAGCGTCAGTATATTTCTGATTTCATAATTACAATTAGCAAATTTAATATACTGCTGAATATGTAGTTTACTCTGGTTGCAGTCTCGCAATTTTATACTTCAGTTCAGCAGGTAAACTTGCTAACAGTTAATAAAATACAGGGAGCGATCACACTGCGAATACCTAGCGACCACAGAGCCTATACCTTCGAATATATATTTATAGCTTGTACATAGGAAAACGCCTTACAAACGATAATCCAAATACTGAGAGTAATCATGCAAGCTAATATTTTTGAAGACAACGACCTGTTTAGAAAAACTGTAAGGTTTAATGAATCTGTATTAGGCAACATTACTGATTGTTCGGATACCTATAGTACAACCATAAACATCTTGCTTAAACATGACAAACAAAAAATATATATTCTTGATAGAAATACATGGTATTCATATTAAAGCCATAACAGTCATTTACTGAAACATTATAGAGGTCCGAGAAAATATCGCAAAATCTTTGCTGATTAGTAGTCGCTAATATGTTTTAGCACATATTTTTAGCATTTTAAACAATATAAATTACATTAAAATTGTTAATATTTAATATTGTTTTAAAAATGAAACAAAACGCATAATACCAGATTCTGAAGCCTATGTAATACAGATAGCTACATAGAAACTGTCATAAGATATAGTTCAGAAACAGACAGAATTTTGTTTGGATCATCGAAATAACATCTAGCTTGCACATAGCCAAAAGTAGTATTGGTCCACTAAACTAAAATTCAAATATTAATATCCGTCTTTCCATAAAGCCGTTCATAGAATGCAAAAATGGTATATTTTCGCAAATTTAGTGCACTAAGGCCATACTATAGGAATAGTACATTGCTTGCCAACGTTGTCCTATGATAGTGATGGGGAACTGAATCGTGTGAAATTCAACATTAACACCAACCCATTTGCTCGAAATCTACTGGTAAAATGACCGTAAGTTATGAATGAAGTTACACAAGAAGCATTTACAAAAGTCTGCAAAAACTGATAGCAGATATTGTGGGATTGGAAACCAGAAATTTTATTCCAGCTCGGAAACCTGTTGCCAAACTAAGTTCACCGATTACAACGTTAATATTCGCGAAATCCGCAGCTACCGGTACGCCTAAAAATGATGCCAGCGCGTAATGTTTCTTCTCAGTAAAAATGCCGCGCTAAAGCGTATATCTTTTCTTAATTACTTCCATAGCGGCGCCTGTTTTGTTTTCCTGTAATAGTTGAAGCTCATGACGACTTACTTACAAACCTATTTTGCATTTGCTCACCGTTTTATATGATATTTGGGATTTGGGAGATTCGTTGACTTGAACCGTATCGTTAGATTTATCTTAGAAGAAAATGTGCTGACGCAGTTGTTCTTAATTGTATTGCCAGTGTCAGGGCGCACGACGGAACGCCTGTCCCCCACATTCCGTCAAAAATAAGCCAAGCGCTGTAAAGCGACCTCCCGTAATTTTCTCTAGCAGTCCCCCACTTTGGAATAGCATACTGCGCCTCTGGCCTATGTACCTGGATTTGCAAGTTGACTAATAAGAAAACCTAAAATATTAAAGCAAAATCACTAATATTAGTAGTAAGAAAATAGGGATTCTGGGACAACTAACAGGAAATGCGAATTTTTATTAGGGGTTCTAAGACACCTAAATACTTGCAGCAGTTCACAGTGGGGGCCCTTTATCATCAGACTGGTGACACGAGTTCACAGTGAGAGTATGGGACATCTGATAGATCGCATCGGATCACATTGGGGTTTTGGAAAACTGGATTGTCCGCTTGTGTTTCTGGTGCACCAGTTGATAATACAAGTTTAATGAAGGTGCTAAAACAATTTATCAATAACATTTTTTACCTTAAGCTGGCTGTGTACGCTATAGCAATGCATGTTGAAATAATTGAATAATAATGAAACATCAATAGTTCTGGGTAATTGTAAAAGCAGTCATTTTCGCCAAATTTCTTAAGTGAATGTGACGATATATTGCAATATTGAGGGCTAAAATATACTAGTATTGTTGCGATGAAGAGCTACAATTTTGTGTTCATTATTGCTAATTTCTTTCGAAGTAATATTAGAATACACTATTTGGCTGTTGTCCTCAATCGATAAATTGCTCTCGCCATTATCTGGCCAGGCGTTCGAATAATAATAAAACAGCAATAGTTCTGGGTCATTGTAAAAGTAGCCATTTTCTCCAAAGTTTTAAGTGAATGTGACCATCCATATTTTGCAATATTGAGGGCTAAAATATACAAGTAGTATTGTTGCGATGAAGAGCTACAATTTTGTGTTCATTATTGCGAATTTCTTTCGAAGAAATGTTAGAATACACTATTTGGCTGTTGTGCTCAATCGATAAATTGCTCTGCCCATTGTCTGGCCAGGCGTTCGAATAATAATGAAACAGCAATAGTTCTGGGTCATTGTAAAAGCAGTCTCTCCGAATTTCTTAAGTGAATGTGACCATATTTTGCAATATTGAGGGCTAAAATATACAAGTAGTATTGTTGCGATGAAGAGCTACAATTTTGTGTTCATTATTGCGAATTTCTTTCGAAGAAATATTAGAATATACTATCTGGCTGTTGTTCTCAATCGATAAATCGCTCTCGCCATTATCTGGCCAGGTGTTCGAATCATCGTGATTATCATTACTTTGATAACTGTTTTATGTTTCGTATTGACGTGGCTGGGCACCACCGTAATCTTGTGGCAATACAACGATAATACAGTTATTAACTGCTGTTTTGTTATCGGTATTTTGATTATTATCTAGACAGATGAAAAGTTAGCCTCAAGATCAGATGTTTTGATGTGCCAGGTTGTTGCACGCACACCACATTGCATTTTACCTATAAATTGTGCTCTTAATATGGAATAAATTTGTTATACGAAGCAGGAAATCCCTTGCGAAATAGTGGCACACTTTCGAAATAAATGCATTGGTTATTTGCACTGGCGGATTTTTCGACGAATATGATATTTTCGTAACAGTCCTCGTTTTGCTAGAAGATCGTTGCATTCCATACGCATATTCATAGTTCCGCACAAAATATGTGTAATGAGGCAATGGAACGTTGGTATTCATGAGACGCTGGTATTTATTTCCAGTTGTTGTTAGAATTGAGAAATTCAGCTTATATTAAATAATTCAAGTCTGATAAAATGGTATGCTTAATATCAATTACTTTATACATGAGTAAACTTAAGCGGCACCCCTTACCATCCTCTTTTGTCAAAAGCAATTACCATTCAGTTGTTCACTGAAGACAGATTTCATTTTTGCATTAAAGAACAGAAATTGGTGCCGTTTCATATTTCATACATTATAATTTGAAAATGCTCGAAAACACATTGGTGTTAATGTACAGGGGCCGAATTGCATTCGCTAATGGCGTTATGGAACAGAAAAATGTCGAAATCGGATACGGCTATTGAAATCCTAGTTTTGTTCTCAAACAACATTTTGTACATTGGGTCAAAAGAGGATGGTTGGGGCGCATGTTAAGTTTACTCTTGCATTGTGAGAAAATGCGATGTAAAACATTTTGTTAAGTCTAGTCACTACTATATCGCAAGCATTACCGCAGATCCAGCAGTAGTATTAGGCTAATGTTTTCGAGACACCCTGATGTTATTTTTATTCTTGTCATTTTTGTAAACAATTTTGCTTTTGATCTTTTATTTATAATTAACTAAAACAATATAACAAATGGTAATTATCGAAAATAATTTTAATAAGTACGCATCAATATAGTACGCAGTTGGTATAGTTCAAATCCTGTCAATTGCGAGTAGTTTCCATGTCTTTCAGCTATTAATGGTAAATTTGACAGTATATCTACATCATAGAATTTTTATTGTTTTACACTTTTTGAACTACCAATCTGTGCTTTAAATATCCTAAGATATCGTTCGCTCATTCCGAACAGCCAAAACCGACACATTAAATAGTGCTCTTATTACTTGCTCTTATGTTGCCAGCAACTGCAGTGCGCAATATTTCAAAGAATAAGCATATAAAATAGTAAGAAACATCAGTGTGCATGAATTTGTTGGTAAACGTGTAACTCAGGACGTAAAATCGTGTTTTATTTGAGCAAATTAATATGTCAAATTACACACATCCTTGTGTCTCATAAAACATACTCGTCTATGTCTATGGTATATTCAAGAAACCCAGCACTATTAAGCTGCACGTTACAACTTTTCAAGCTGTTGGTGTTTACACAGTTAAAGTGTTATTGAACGTCAACTATAAAGCAGCAATTTCTGGCCGTGACATATATTTGTAAGCGCAAGAAATGAATTTATATAAAGTTTGGTCTGCCAGGCGCATGGCTGGCGACACCACGAAATGAAATTTTAGCTGTGATAGTAACTACACGAAGTATCAGTTTTTACTTTCAACTTTTAAAAGCCATATAACTAATAAAATTTGTAATTACTTATCAGTATTCACCATGAGACAGAAGTCGCACAGTGTCGACGCAGCCGGAAGGTAGGTATTAAACTGATAGCTTGGAAGCCTTTGAGTTGAAATATCCTCTAGCAAACATTACAATAAATGATTTCAATCAAGTTATTGGTGTAGACTTCTAACAATATTTGCATCGGTTTTTGTGAACAGATGACTAACCCACGATACGTGTGTAAACGTACCAAATTTTTGTAGTCTTCCCATAGACGACTCAAAGTCATCAGTTTCAATATAAAGTGGTTTGGGTAAAATGTATTCATGGCACGTATTTATAATATTATGTAGCTGTGAAAAAAACACCGAAAGCACAGCTTGTTTAGTTGCAGAAAATAAATTACTCGTCAATTATACTGAGGAAAATAAAAATGAAATAACTGGCCCATGTCAACTTTAAGGGCCGGACGTTATACCGTTAGAAAACAACAGCTCAGGGTGGGAGGGTTTCGGGGACGGCAGCACTCCGACTTAGGCTTAGTACATGGATCACATACGGACCTTAGCTTAGGCTAAGATTTAGGCTTAGTATATCGAGAACGGCGTGGCATGCATTATACTTTGGCCCCTAAAGTTGACATGGGCCAAATAACTAATTAAAATGTTTATATTGCAAAATCACTGCTGAAGCTTTGTGACATGCAAAACAATATTTCGGTGTATTCTAGGCTAGGTAGCAAATAAAAAAAGTAAATTCTTACAAGCACACTTACAGCATGAAATTGATACACTATCTTCAACAAAACAAAATATCGCTTTAATTAGATATAGTATGGAATATGTAATGCACTTCTTTAAACCAGACTGTTCCAGACAAATTTTTACCCTGATTTTGTTAGAAATATACTAGGTACGTAGCTGTGGGTTGTGTGCTATTAAAATTACTACTTGCAATCTGTAAAATGAGTACTTGCACAATTTCAGCCTCACGACAGGTGAACAATTGGGTAATCACATTGGGAAAATATTTTCCGACAAAAGAAAAGCAGCCGGTTATATCATACCCCATTGTAAGAACGAATATCACACTGCACTGCAGTGTAAGTAGTAAATGTTTGATTTTAGAAAATTTTGCAGCAGCTTTAAAAAACCAATGTTTGCAGCTGTAAATCTGTATAAACTGTATCATGCTGACTCTGGCACTAGTGCCAATAGTTTACAGGAAACTTGGCATTTTAATTAACAAACTGTTGTGCTACTAAATTTATTAAGTGACTATAAGTAAATATATTTGTAATATACCGACTACACATTGGCACCTGGACAACGCGTCATAACGGATGATATGTTATCGCCATATTGTTTTGGAATATAATCAAACTTGTTTTTACAATCGCATAAGCAAAGTAAGCTTGTATGCACATAATTTAACAAACAGAATTATGTAGTTCACTGCAGGTATTTACAGCTGTACCTACGTCTTGGCATAAGACTTAAATGAATTAATCGTGGAATTAAATTTTTTCCAATGTGCTTGGATGGAACCACATATAACGTTTAACACAGAACAATGAAAACTAGCAAAGACGACGTTTCAAAAAGACTTGTTTAAGCTACTATACAATTATGTATTCAGCAAAACCATGGAAAACGTAAAACTTATTTATCTGTTAATCTTTTTACAGACATCACATCGTTTCGCAAGTATTATGCCCAGTCTCCGATACCTCAGGAGTGACGTTTTTGATAATGGCATCATTGCTGTTATGATGAATCCTGGAAAAAATATGCTTCAACAAACCAATATATTTGAGATTTAGTGTATTCCAATCCAGTAAGCACTTGATGTACGAATGTCACAACAATATAATTTTAAAATGTTTGAAAACATATGCCTACTATGTAGCGACACGAATTCATTGACATATTTTGTCGAAACAATCGATTTATGCAAAGACTTCGAAAACTGTAAAAAAATTCTTTGTCTTTAATCATTCATTATCCAAAAACCACTATTTATTTGGTTAAGTCAATAAAAAGTTTATGAGTAAACTCAAAGACGAAAGCAAAAGAATACCGATTCTTGAGTTTATCGCACCCTGCTCGAAAATGTACAGAATTCTATATAACAACGATGACATATATTGCAAAAAGGGAGCAGAAGGAATATCAGAACCTGTTGTGAAGAAAACCATTACGAAAACTATGTGGCCTCCCTTGAACAACGAAATTTGTTGCGTCACACCATGACAGTTATAAGAAACCAAAAACATAAAATGTTTACAATGGAATCAACGAAGATTAGTTTTTGCCATTTTCATTCTAAAACGCTCCATTCGTAGCGATAGCATATTATACAGTTTTGTCATGAAAGATTGTTGAACTAATTTATTTAATTAATATATACAAAAAAAGTTGCCTGTATTAAGTAAAAATATATACTTGTCTGTTTTAGTATCTATACATTACAGTCAATAAAAATATATCAACTGTACGTTATATTTTCTTTGTGCGAGGCGGTGTTATAAACATGTGTCGTCGGATTATTAGCACAGAAACCCACAAACTCAGGCCATCAATTGGTGTTCCTAAACCCCAATGTGAATTTATACCACCAGTTACCGTGTACTGTTGCCACTAGTTAAGTGTCCCAGAACACCACTGTGAACTGGTGTCACAAGTTAGGTGTCAAAGAGCCCCTATGTTTATTACAATTATTCATATACGAAAATTTCACAAAAAGATCTATGCAAAACCCGACAAGTTTTGTCTACAACAGCCTTCTGCACGGGACCTTAAGGCTTTTTACAAATGCTAAATAATATAGCTTCTTGTTAATCTATAAACAACATTTTAGAAATTTTTGCCCGCTATGCATTATTGTAAGAAACCAAAATTGAAAAAAAGCTGAACCGTAATACTCTTTTCTCTTTCAAATAACCCATATACATCTATATTGAAAACATCGTAAAATTTGGACCATTTTTGGTATAAAATTTATGAAATATCACTCCCAAATAGGCTCACAATTGTAATAAAACACCTCATGTAGAGTTAAAACAATGCAAAAAACGTGTTAAACTTGTTAAATAAACATATAGTCCCATCATTCTCTTCCAATAACCAAGAAACTTAGTTTATTAAAATTTTGAAAATTTCACTTCTTGGAGATATTTTTAGCAAGAAGCTTAGTTTGTTAAAATTTTGATAATTTCACTTCTTGGAGATATTTTTAAGCAAGAAACTCAGTTTGTTAAAATTTTTAAAATTTCACTTCTAGGAAACATTTTTTAAGCAAATACTTAGTTTGTTAAAATTTTGAAAATTTCACTTCTTGGAGATATTTTTAAGCAAGAAACTGAGTTTGTTAAAATTTTGAAAATTTCACTTCTTGGAAATATTTTTTATGCAAGAAATTTAATTTGTTAAAATTTTGAAAATTTCACTTGTTGGAGATATTTCTAAGCAAGAAACTCAGCTTGGTAAAATTTTGAAAATTTCACTTCTTGGAAACATTTTTTAAGCAAGATACTTAGCTTGTTAAAATTTTGAAAATTTCACTTCTTGGAGATATTTTTAAGCAAGAAACTTAGTTTGTTAAAATTTTGAAAATTTCACTTCTTGGAGATATTTTTTAAGCAAGAAACTGAGTTTGTTAAAATTTTGAAAATTTCACTTCTTGGAAATATTTTTTATGCAAGAAACTTAGTTTCTTAAAATTTCGAAAATTTCACTTCTTTGAGATATTTTTAAGCAAGAAACTTAAATTGTAAAAATTTTGAAAATTTCACTTCTTGGCGATATTTTTTAAGCAAGAAACTTAGTTTGTTAAAATTTTGAAAATTTCACTTCTTGGAGATATTTTTAAAGCAAGAAACTGAGTTTCTTAAAATTTCGAAAATTTCACTTCTTTGAGATATTTTTAAGCAAGAAACTTAAATTGTAAAAATTTTGAAAATTTCACTCCTTGGAAATATTTTTAGACTATTTTGCTCACAGCTCGAAAATGGTTGCTTTCATAAAAAAACTTGACAAGGTTAAAATTTTAGGCCTCGATGAAAGGATTGTTAATTTTCGATCCGATGCCGTTGGTAAAAGTTAACCCAAAATTTTGGATGAACCCAAATTTCCCAAATCAAAAGTCTTCAATTGGTGTCGGTTTTGTAAAAATTTAGGTAGAAATTATGGGATCAGCTGAAATACGAAGCTAGCTGCACAATTACATTTCATTTCGCGTCAATAAAAAATTGCGACATTAAATCAATCTGGTGAATTTTTGTCGCAATTATGCTCTATTTGAGGATACTAGTCTCGCTACCCTAGCTCAGTTTGGATTACTCAAAAGAAAACTATCAAAGTTGTTTACAAATTACCAGCTCAATGCTAATTAAGCTAAATACATATATTTAACAGTGATATTATATATTTAGATTTGAATATACATAGCATTGTATTTCGAGCTACGCACGCGAAAAATACAGGTCGAGCATGCTAAGACTACGCGAACTTCAAATCACAATAATTCTTTAAATGTAACGATGTTAATACCAGAGCTAAATGTGTTTAGAAGTAGGGTGTCTATATGGTGCTTTGTGCGCTGATTTGCAGCTTTCCAGTTGACTGCAGCTGTATTCCGCCACGAAATTATTTTCAAACTCTTCAAAAATTACAAATATAGCATATGGTTTTACATATATATGTTTTAATCATACTTGAATGGTTGGTTCAGTTCCTTGACTGTGAATCATGCATTAGACAAGCAATACTAAAAACCAATATATAGATCATTTTGATGCTCCTTACGCAATGCATCACCAAGCAGTCGACGACAAGCTACATTCTCGAAATCAATTTTATCACCTACAAAACCCTCAAAACCCCTGAAAAAGTATGATATGGTCAATTTGGACTCTATACTACAAAACTATAGCATACACCATGATTTATAGCCGTAAACGCACGAGTTGATGATTCAAATAATCACTAACGGGCCGAAATTAAAAATATGCGATATTTCGGCGAAGGGTCCACGAACCATTTATATGTGCGTAGTGACTCAGAAAAGTTGTCTTGCGTTTAGCGTTGTTGTGGATATCGATAAAATAAGCTGATTCTGGAAGTGGTCTCTGTTTGTCGCTGCGGCGCCACTACGTGATATCCGCTAGAAAATACTGGCATCCGTATATCCAGAATTGCCAAAGAAACCTTGAAAAATCATTTCGTCTTTGAAGATGGGGTAGGCGCTTTTAGCATTCAACTAGAGCGAAAATATTGATCTTATTTGCTATGTAATGAAAAGATTTCGTCAAAATCCTTCCACCCGAAGATGAATACAAAATATAAACGATTTTCCGTCTAGCGTCCTCCGTGGAAACTCACATATATTAAGAAACTTCTAATATTATTGTATTATTGAATCATAGTTGATATATGTGGAAAATAGTTGTAATATTCTTAACAAACGCAACGTATGGTGAAAACGCAAAAAATATAAAAAACCAAAATGCTCTGAGAAAAAACTATGCAGTTATCGGCACTTAACGAGCATGCTGAATAAAGGCGTGTTCACATGCTCAAATTTTTTGTTCAAATTTTGATCAAAATTTGAGCTCAAATTTGGATCAAATTTTGATCAAAATTTGAAAACATCTTTTTTGTATTTTTTGCAAATTTGAACATATGAACACAGTTCAAACTTTTCATGAATATTCCTGTAGCCAATCATGGACGAGATGTATTACCTGAAAAACTTTGAGCTCAAAATTTTGATCTTAAACTTTGAAATATCGCAATTTTCATTTAAAAATCACCGTCAAATTTTGGTCAAAATTTGATCAAATTTTGGGCTCAAATTTTGAGATCAAAATTTGAGCAAAAAGTTTGAGCGTGTGAACACGCCTTTAGGAATTCTTGATATCCGTGATTGAAAACATTCGTATAGCGGTGCATTTTATCATATGAGGTCGTTGTTTTCGGAATCTGGTTCAGTGGTTTGCAGTGCAATGCGTTTGATTGCGTCTGTGGCAAAAGCAATATTATATTTACCATTTACATTTCTTATTGTTCTCTTTTACAACAGTTGAGGCTTAATTTAAAATGTAGGAAAACCGCACTTTTCAGCTAATTAAGAAACTTTATTCATTCTTTCTTGATCTGCAACAATTACTTATATTGCGATTTGATTTTTTTCTATTGGTATCCATCTTTATGCTATAAGTCAATGCAACATGACGTATTAGCCATTCCAAGGGCCTGCTTGCTTTCTCCTCGAACTCTACGCTGCTCCTGTGTACGTAATCGTCAGACCCAAATGCTTTATGATTATTTACTAGAACCAAGCAATTTCTTGTTGTGGACGTCATCCGTGCTTGTTTACAGATTCCGATAACTTTAGCACACTACGTTTTCTTTGAATATTTTCTGTACAGTTGATTGATAGTTCTGTAGGACACACATAATGTTTATTCTGCCGTCTGTCTACTTGAGTAATTTGATACGGATACTTATTATTTACACAGTGTCCGCCGTATATTTGTTATGATAGTTAATAAAAGATACCAGCGACTTTTAGTACTTACTTGTGAGCCAAAACGTTGAACTTTCTAACATATAATATCAACAAATGGAGAGCTCTGAATTCCAAATGAAAGGTAAGTTGAGCAATATATTTTTTAACACTTTCCCACATAGCGTAACATATTTGATACAGCGTGCCTTGTGAAACGATACGCTACCCGAGTTTGTTGTAAAACGTTTGAATGTGCGTTGTTATTCGTTCGTTTTGCTTGATTCCTTAAGTAACCCAGCAACAGCTATTAGATAGCGTGCTGACTAGGGTAAAAGAGTCGAACTGTATCGACCCTGGTTTAACTGGCATTTACGACAAATGCTTATTCAACATTGAACAAAATTCACATTAATTCGTGTGGCAAAGGGTTAATCAAAATTTCGACTTCGCTCGCTTAATATTGCTTCCAGGAGTAAAAACAACACAACTTGCTACTTAATGCTATTCGAAAATTATTGTATTACTAACGAATCACGTATAAATTTTGCTTTAGAAAAATTCTGATTACTAAAACAGGGAATTTATGTTTGCTTTTAGCTATAAAAAGCTTGAAAATTTGAGAATTTTTTATACCCAGGGAGATACTAGTCATTTGCTTTATAAATAAAAATAGTTTTAATTTTCTATATTTAAAATACTAAGAAAATATTGTTCGAAACTTGAAGTATCGTTTCAATTGAATTCGTTGAATCCAATAAGCCAGGATTGCGCTTCAAAATCAAGAGGGCATCTAATACATCGGGTGCGATTAATATATTTGCAAGTTGTATCTGGTCGACAGCTTATGTTAGCAAT